>JNDP01001209.1:0-249588 GCA_000696975.1 Apophysomyces trapeziformis B9324 | reverse complement strand
TATGTATATTTTCTGGAAGGGATCATGTTAATGAGTGATAATTATTGTAGTAATACGAAATTAGTTTTTGTTGAGAATCCAGTATGTCATTCGATATCCTTTTAGTTTCATACTTGGAAGATTGACTTACTATACTGGAATCATGAGGTTAGATAAGTTTCTCATATTTATACGCTTTGACTTACCGGGTACTTTTGTTGTACATCGGGTTGATGGACGTATTAATAGATCACGTAATTAAAGATGAAGTCCGATATATAGCCAAAAGAAAGGGCAAAACGGTTCAGTAAATCAGTAATAGAAAACCTATATCCTTTTCACTCGTTATCTGTCCGTAGTACCATAGTAGGTCATCATCCACCTGCTTATGTATCGTCCTTAACTGACCAGAAACGCTTCCTCACGCAATGTAAATTGAGACAGTACAGTAACAGCACATAGATCCGTCCAATCTCTCGTTCCATCACGACTAGTTTTTTTCTTGAATGAAAGTTTGTCATAGAGTAGCGATATCATGCTACCTTGTTATCGTTCCTATCTTTATATCTTAGCATTTGAACTACGTACAGTAAAAGCATGGCTCTTTTTTTCAGAACCTTGAGCATTATGTTAAGGGATTGTGCTTGTGTCTAATTTTATTTGCTGTCAAAACAAAGTATTTAATAAGTGGCACAGATTGCATTGCAAAAAGCTGCAAAAGCTCTAAACCCAATTATCGCCAAACGAGCTTTATCCGACTTCAAGCGCAAACAGTAGGTGGCAATGACAACAAGCTGCCCAATACGCCAATCTTATCAAGCAATGGTGCTTTTCCCGAGAAAGGTAAAGATGCCCCAGCGCTTCTCCTCGTATACTGCCCGACCTTGAGTATCCGCTGTGGTGTGCTATACGCATTTACATCTCTTTCTATTCAATAGCTGTATGATTACAATTTGTCCATTAATCTGTCACACTTAAAAGCAATGGAAAATATAGTAATATTCTTAAATTCTGCTAGGAATTGAAGCAATTTAATGATGTCGTGAGATGCATCTCTATTGCAAGAATACGAACTTAAGGTTTAACCAGAAGGCAGATAGCGGGGGTTTAATCCATTTTCTACCAGACTCTCGCAGCTCACAGGAAAAAATAAGAGAGCTAAACCCTTCTCATGAACCGTAGACAAGACATATTCCGCCGAGAAAGGCCAAGTGTGCTTGAACGATTAGGACGAACAAGCTATTATGCAGGTCGCCATTCTACTGATTATGCTGATTATCCCCGTGAGCGAATTGACGATCGCGGTCGGCCATTGGCTCGATCCATCAGCAGGTCATCTGGAACATCTTTGATCATAACGAAAACAGACAATCGTTTAACAAGTAGACCAGAAGTGTTCGCTGATTCTGGAAAGATATCTAGAAACCGTCCATTACCTTTACGTACAGTGCAGTATTTGGATTCTGCCAGTTACCGCCAAGAGCGGCGACCTCATTTGCAAGAGCCAAGACGCGGTGATCGTTACCGACCGCAACATCGTTCATTAGGACGGCAAAGGTCTAGTCAGTCGGTAGAAGAAAGTCATAGGGAAACGAAACGGTCGGAAGATACGGAAACGAGCGCAAGGACGAACAAGGATGCATCAGAGCAACTGGATAAGAAAGAGAAGGCAAAAACTGTTGTAAAGGAAACAGTAATATCTTTGGAGGCAGATGAGGGAGAGGAGGACGAAATAATGCGGCCGGATTGGGGAAGAGATTCAGAGGATGAAGAAACGGTTCGATCGACAGAGAAGACCTCGTCACCGCAGGAGAAACAGGAAGAAGGTGTGAAAGCAGCAGCATCAGCAGCAGTTGTGGAGAATGACGACTTACCGCATCCGTGGCAAAGGATATTATCGAGTAAAGGTGAAATATATTACTATAACCCCGAGACAGAACAGAATGTATGGGACAAACCGAGTGCGGACCCGAACGGAAAGGCAAAGGCTGCCAAATTCCAGGAAGAGCGTATATCAAAACGTCCGCATGACGATGAACAAAGACGTCGTAGTTATTCTATAGAGGAACGGGTGCGGCCAGAAAACAAGCGAGCGCGTTATATTGAAGGGGGGCGATCAAGTCGAACTGAGTACTCAGTCACACGTGCCCGATCTCGACGAACATCACCAGGTTCGACACCTCTGGTTGGACCAGCAGCACCTATTAAGAAGGGACCATATCATGATGGACGGGCGTTGCGCGAGCGTGATCGACGGTCTCATCATCACATCGATGGTGACATAAATGCTCCTATGTTAACGAAAGAAAGTAGTGGAAGGCTAGATCCAGTACGTCCATTGCCTAGATTAGCACGCGAGAGGTCTCCAGGGTCGAGGTCGTTTCATGGTCGACGGGTGGAAGCGATACTGGAACGCAGCTCACACGATTATAACAGAATGATCGGAAGACGACGTTGAACTTATCGATAGAATTACGTTAAGAAGAAGCGATTGTTTTCTACGTTAAGCTTATCCATGTTGTGTACGTGGTCGATGCATCTAATGAGAATTGGTTTTCGTTTGTCCTCGCCCCTTCCGTTGTTTCCAGTGACACAGTAAAGAAACGAAAAGAGAACCTGCGAAAAACAATTTCTTGAGTCGCTCCAAGACTTTTCATTGCGAGGAGATTCTTGGGATATCGATCCTATTTTGCTAAGAAGCAAGCTCGAAGTACTTGATGTCCTTGTAAGGTACCATTAAGTCATATATGACATGACGAAGGCAAAATGGTCTAGCCTATGCGTGTTCAATTCTGGCGTGTGACTCCATAATGAATAGACGAGACGAGCAAGGAGAATTCTCCACAGAGAGACGGTCCTTTGTACGACATGTGTTTGACAATCGGGTGCGATAAAAAAGTGCCTACCATATGGTTTTTGCTTTTGACATCCGCTTCTTTCCCAGTCTTCCATCTTTGCTAAATAAGGTATATTCTAAATTCACAATCGGAGCCGGCAAAATTAGCGCATAGTACAAAAAACCTACAAATGGTAATACCAAGGCAACGGATCCACAACCCCGTCACAGATCAACGACCTAAAAAAAAGTGCACTTTTTAAAGGCGAACGTACATCCTTGCCGTTTCTCCGTTTTTTCTCCCACTTTGCTCTTCTTCTGCTTCTTCTCTTTCCTCTTTCCTCCTGTTATGTATAAAGAACATACAAAAAAGGCAAATTGATTTCGCTCTCTAAAATATCCCTTCCGATAATCCCTTAAAGATCGTCAGTTTTTCTTAGTCTGAATCACTGCATTGAAATTCTTCTATCCCGATAATAGGACAGATTAACAATTTATACAAACTTTTATCCATTATTACTATGGCTGTTGGAACTTTATCCGTTGTCTTCGCTATCTTGGGAGGATTCATTCTACTCTTTGGACTGTGCTCGTTGGTAATCAAGGAAAAGCTATACATATCAGAAGCATGTAAGAGTCATCTGGCATAATTTTGCCTCTTATGGTATGGTTCTGTGGCTGATGCATTCTATTCAAAAACGATCAAACTTATAGCGGTTGCCATTCTATGTGGTATCATATTCGGGCCATTATGTGCAGACTTCATCAATGTAAGCCATTGGGGAGATGAATTAGCGATCACCCGGGAGTTTTGCAGAATCGTAATTGCCATTCAAGTACGTTCTGGATGAAAAGCCGATTTATCGCATCATGTGTGGGATTTCTAATTAACAAAAAAAATAATCAAGGTTATGGCAGCCGGTGTTGCTCTTCCCAAAGCTTATTTACGGAAGGAATTCCTATCCTTGTTCATCTTACTAGTACCAGTCATGATATGGATGTGGATTATAAGTGGTCTATGCGTCTGGGCAATCGTACCCAACGTTAATTTTGTAAGTAAAAAAGCGTATATGATAAATACGAACAACTCGATCCGATTGTTTATGTTTGTTTTCTTTCCTATTAAGCTTCATTCTCTGATGATTGCTTCATGCTTTACACCGACAGATCCGGTAAGTAGGCGTGTGTGCGAAAGGGTATCATGCGTCCATGCCATTAACATCAACCTGCAGGTCTTGGCGAATTCGATTGTTCAAGGCAAATTTGCTGAAAAGCATGTACCTCCACATGTTCGTCACATCATTTCGGCTGAAAGGTTAGATATCCTTTTGCGCTTTTCCCTATGTCCGTTGAGCCGAAAGGAAAATAACTGTATTTATGCATCATTTAGTGGCGCCAATGACGGCCTTGGATACCCCTTTTTATTTTTAGCCATTTATCTGCTTCAAATGAACGTTGGTCCTGCTGTTGGCAAATGGGCTTATTGGATTCTTGCCTATCAAGTATTGTTATCCATTGTCATCGGATTCGTCGTCGGTTTTATTGCAAGAAAATTATTGAAATTCGCTGAAACAAGGTAACAATAATGGATAATTAAAAAAAAATTAACGTTTTACCCATTTTCCGAAATCTGCATATGCAGAAAAATTATAGATAAGCAATCTTTCCTCGTATTTGCGGTTGCCTTGGCAGTAAGTTAATTTAAGATTCTTCATGTATAACTAAACTATCTTCTATTTAAAACAGTTTTTCCTGATGGGCACGGTTGGTATTATCGGCAGCGATGACCTCTTAGCTTGCTTTATTGCCGGCAACTCCTTCACATGGGACGACTGGTTTAGACAAGAAACAGAAGATGCTCATTTAATGGAAGTAGTCGACTTGATGCTGAACTTGAGCATATTCGTGTATATTGGCGCTACTATGGTAAGGGAGTTTTTTATTTTCTTTTTCGTTCCGGAACAAGTAATTTACCGCTTCCCCTTCCCCCAATTTTCAGCCATGGGCTTCTTTTGCCGATGCCGCCCTGCAGCTCAGTGTTTGGCGGTTAGTTGTGCTTGCCATCATGGTACTTTTGTTTCGACGATTACCCGTTATTGTAGCTCTGTACAAGTTCATACCTGCTATTCGCAATTGGCGAGAAGCTCTTTTCACCGGCTGGTTCGGTCCTATTGGTGTGGGTGCTATTTTCTACTACACAGTGGCTATTGAGAACATTTCGGAGGATGGCCCTGATGCACATGCACGTGAAGTTGTCCGCCCCATAATCTACTTTATGGTGCTTGCATCCGTAATCGCTCACGGCATAACAATACCCTTATTTTATATTGGTACTTTTGCAACACGAACATGGACGCGTACCAGCATTTCTTCTACCGGAAATGCCGTACTTCGATTGCCGAAAATACAGATTGCCAAGGAAAACTCAAAGTCGAATATGCAAACAGGGCTATCTTTACGTACAAGCACCGATATCAACCAATTATCACATCTACAAGCGGATAAGATTGATACGGAGGACATTGTTGATCAAGCCCCTCCTCGCCAGACAGCCATTACCATTGTGACACCAACGGATCTACCTCATCATTCTTCTGCTAATGGAACAAGAGTAGCAGAGGGGTTGCCATCACAGAGGGACATTATCTACGATCAGGCAGAAGAAGAGGATAGTACATTATATTTACCTGTATCAAGCCCTTCCTCTGTTCGAGAGAACCAAGGACGCTCCTCATGACAAAAAATGGCAAAAAGCTGGGGTAACAGTGTGGTTTGGTGTTTCCAGACAGAATATTATACAAGAGTTTTCTTTAAGCATCTCATTAGCATCGTTGAATCGTTTTATATCATCTTTACAGGATCACTTTGTAACAATACAACTCTTTCTATTATATGGATACATTTGACACCAGATATCATCGTACAGACTTAGGTTTGCTGTCGTTGGAAAGTGAAATATTATCTAAAGCATTGTTCTTTTTAATATGTAGCGTGTAGTCTGACCTTCGGTTGTTAACTTTATTAGCTCACGATTATGATATAAGTGGGATGAAATAACTAATATCCGGGTTTACGAAAACCTTTCGACTGATTTCTTGTTACCATGCATAATATGAATTCTATTCATATCTGCCAAGTATTCTCTGAGACTTGTAGAAGCTGTTACATTCTATCACTAGCTACTGTGCCACCTTGCCGTCAGAGCTTATTTTCATCTAGCGTTATATAATTCCCATGTTTATCCTGGAGACGGTGTGTCATTCTTGCCGGAAAATTGTGTAGTGGTTCTGGCAGATATTTTATACTTGTTGCATACATCGCGAGACATCTACTTTGTAAAATCATATATGTTAATTTGATATTTGTTGAAGTTTTCTTGTGCTCCGGAAGATTCCTGACCTCATGGGCCCTTCCGGAAGTCTTTCGAAAAATTTTGACCGTTAATAAAATATAGTATGGCCGCGGAAAATGTTAATATCGGCTGTTCTCATAGTTTTATTTTGATTCAGCTACAACATCGAATTATAACTATTATGATCAAAATGGCGACGATCTCTGAGATGATACCGTTCATCTATCAACTCCAGTTTGAATTTGTCTAACCCCGCTCATAAGGGCCAAACTGCCAATCAAAAGATGTTAATCTACCACGCCGCACGGTACATTTAACTGCGTTCCAATAGTTCCATCATCGAGTCCGCACGTGCGTTTTCAGTCCACCAATTACATAGATAGCAGCAGTACTGCCCTTTGTCCTTAGATGACGCGCTCTTAGAAAATGAGGGATCTACAATTTCCAATTCTCGAATTTCCGCTATGAGCAGAGTAATCAGAAACCTGTTTACCTAGGAAAAAAACCCTTATTTGCCTTTGGCAGCAATAGAGTACTACATGAAATCATAATGTTATTGTTTGTTGGTTAAGCCTAGTTTTACAATTGATCACTTAGCTCAGGATGAAGAGCATGTCGTGGTTTGACCCTTAGTTTGACTAGGTCTTGGTTAGGAATAGACTGAATCAGCAATACCTCGCTTTAATTCTCAGACGGGACTTCTTTATCTCCCGTCTTCCGGCAAATAACGACAAGATGTAAGACAACGGAAACCGGGTAACTGAAGTTAAATACCGTTGGATGGAAACATCCATACTTAGCCAGCATTACTGTCCATAATTATTTTAGCAGCCCTTGTTCTTTTCTTTTTGGAGCAGATAGCACTTACAAAGGATACCCTTTTGCTATTCGTACTTACACTCTCAGAAATCCATAAATACTACAAAGTGGAGAATGCCTTTGTGGAAGTGGTGTAGGAAGTCCTTCCCGTTGATTATACTAAACAAGGCTATACTATTTCAAAGAAGATGACAAAGAACAATAAAATAAGTGTACGACGGTTGTAAGTCTGCTATATCGGCAATTTTGGACAAAAACCAGTGCTGCCAGTTATTATTAACCAGCGGATCTTGCGGACTTGGTTCCAAGAGAAACTTCATTGAAAGACATGGAGTTCTGGGACCAAATCCTTCTAGGGGCAGAAGCAATGCCTGCAAACGTCAAGGTGTACATAGCATTTTCTGCAAGGATTTCAATAGCCTGGTCAATTCAGTTGAGCATCAACGTTTCTAAAAGCAGAGTGTCCGTCTTGGAAGGGGTATTTCGGGCATTCACACTGACGATATAGTTGTTTTCCGGTCACGATGCTGCTGACTGCCTGACTTTTACATATGTTTGTATTGGATGGGATGGCATCCATGCGTATTCCATTCTCTACTCTTCCCATCTGGGGTCCATATATAGACTGATAATATCAGAGTAACCCAATTTAATCACAAACAAATTGTTTTGAATAGGAAATGATACGATGGCTGACGGTAATCATCATTCTTGAACTCCTGCCTTTCTAGGCCAGGTATTAGAAGAGCCCTGATAACCTATCTCCTCTCCAAATCGATGTGTCAGTAATATATTGGGTGAAGTTGTTATGAGGCCTAACTATTCATCGATTAGTCTTTCTTTTTCTTATTCAGCTCTTTGGCCGGTTTCTCACTTAAAATCGGTTAGCGTTGCCGTCAATTTGCTATACATAACGCCGTGCTGCTCCAGATAGGGCACGCACGGGGCTGCAAGCCCATGTCCACTGGAATTGCAAGTTCGCTTGCCAATTGTGCTCTTTGCTTCTTTGGATTATGTTCTAGGTTTGAAATTCTTAGTTTGACGTAGCAAAACTGGGTTCCTTAGGGTTCATTGATCATGACGTTGAGCAGTTGAATTAGAGGAACATTGGTCGCTAAAGAACACAATATGCAAACGTTTGCTTCCTGATGTTGTTTATTTTACATGGCAAGACAAGATATTTGGCTTTCTATGATACAATAAGACAAGCAAACGGATACATAGAAAAATGCGAATTAGTTTAGTGTAGGGAATATGACTTTTAAGCAGGATCAGGATTTGCTTTCAGTCGCCGCCGCTTTGACCTTTTCTATTTGCTCCTTGCTGACACGGGATCGAACCAAAGCTCGAAGCAAGTATTTCCAGACGATTGCGTTTGGGGCCACTTGCCGCTCGCGCATATGTTGAAAAACTAACAGTGCCATGTGTCCATTCCTGAAGATAGCACATCCCTGCAGTAGAGCGGCATACGTAGCAGCTGTAGGGGCAACTCCATCGGCACACATCTGCCTGAAAATATCCACTGCTCGTCCAATATTACTTTTACCAAAACAAGAGATCAACGTAGTATATGTGTACACATTTGGCTGCTGGAACCCAGTCATGCTTCGGAATATCTTGTACGCTAGAGTGGCTCTTGGTGCTTTGGGATCTAGAGGTGCCCTGGGAATACCCGCTGCATCCAATAGCTCACGCGGAATCATCGACTGCAAGTCTTTATCCTTCTTCGCAAAGATTTTAAGTATACTGGAGTAGGCGTGAAGGTTTGGTTCTATTCCGCCAGCTTTAAGTGTTTTGAATAGGTTCCACGCGGCTTCATTTTCTCCGTTCATCACCAGCCCACGTATGACCATAGCCATTGTAACATCATCTGGCATCCCTTGTCGTCGCATATTGACAAACGCAACCAAGGCACCTGGTATCTCCCGACATTTGAACAGAGCGTCAATGAATTGATGATGAGAATACATCGTTGGTTTCTCCTCAAGCATGGATTCATGAAGCGAGAAGCTATTGTACACCTGATCCGGTTTGCCAAGATCGCCATATCCGCTCACGAGATGATTGATCATGATCTGGTTGACGTTTCCTGCGTTCCTTTGAAATAATTTTTCCACAAAAGCTCGTCCTTCATCGACATCTTTCTTGACTTTGAGCCATATCAACACCGTTCGAAACCGAGCATCCATGTCTTCCGGTTTTATATCCATATCGTCTAACCATCTATTTGAAATAGTTTCTGCAAACTCTAGGTTTCCATGTCGTATTGCGTTTGCTAAGATAGAAGTTGACAGTGCAGCATGTAACCGGCGATTGTTCCGTTTAAATGAATGTGAAATAAGCAATTTCAATGCTTCACGGAAATCACCTGCATTACCGTATGCCTCCATCAAAGCTGTATAGGTCGCAATTGTTGGCCGATAACCGCGCTTGCGCATATCGTCGAACAGACGTTTAGCATTTTTTGAGTCGCCTTTTCGTCCCAGTGCTGATATCAAAGTTGTGTACATGTATTCATTATGTAATGCATCAGGCAACGCAGTCTTTTTCGGATCGTCCAGGTTAGGAGGGGGATCATCCAGTTTATTACTGTCCGCCAGCACTTGTAAGAAATCGATAGCCTTATCCATGTTGTCAGACTTGGAAAGAACGCTGACCATGATCGCACACGCCTCCTGCTTCAAAATCACGTTCTCTTTCTTCATTGCAGCCACCATGAGCTTCGCTGCCAGCTCTGCCTCGTCTTGGCGTTTGCAATTTTGTGCCGCTATTGCCAAGGATGTATAATTGGTTGCATCAGGAGGAATATGGTCGCGTTTCATTTCTTGTATCAGTAAACAAGCACCTTTGACATCGCCATGCCTTGCCATAGCATACAAAATCTGAGAGAAAAAATGACGGGTAATCACCAGCTGTTTCTGCTTTTGCGCCTGCCTCATGTGTTCCAGCACTTGGAGCATTCGCGGTATTGTGCGTGGATTGTAACCATACTTCATCATCTGAAATAAATGTGCATAATGATTGGAACGCATCAAGTGCACCACTTCTTTCTTTTTCATCTCGCTAAATATTTTCCACGCTGTATCGGCATTATAACCACTAGCACTATAAAGCACCGTCCTTAAAGACTTGAAGACTCGAGCAGGACCAAGTTCCAAGTTATGACAGGACAAATAATCAAACAATTCTTCCAGGTTGCAAGCTTTGCCAAGGTTCCTGGGGTGATGCTTGTTCTTTGCTGTCGTAATTACTGGCTTACTTCCATTATCTGGGGACATCTCGTTCAGTCGGCGGGAACATACATCTGCTTCCCTACACGTGCGAGCTGCTTCTGTTGCATGAACAGACAATGCTGGCTGCGTTCGTGTTTTGAATCCTCGCCGGTGTAACAGCATCTCAGAGCGGCAATCATCAGTGGTTGCAAGCCATCGAGATAACCAAAACCTTTGCTGTCGACAAGTAGGGTCCCTACGTAGATGCTGAAACGTCAGGCCTGTACACCTAGATGTGTTTGCATTGAATGCTTTTTTGAATAAGGTCAACCAAAACTTGTGCTGTTGCTGATTAAACACGCAAACAGTAGTTGATTTGCTTCCTCTTGCAGGAATGGCAAGAGCAGAACGCATCGATTGTCACCGCAATTCAAGTCGATCGCTATGGCGTACGCGGGAGAAGTAAAGTAAAAAGAGTAGAATGGAACAGAACCGTGTCTAGCTCTCGATTGCCGCGTCAAGGGGAAGTTTTCGAGGGTATATCAACAAGGGCTGAAGCTCTGTACTGTTTCGCACTACGAATTTTTGCCCCGAGAAAAAACAACATGATGTCACGCCACAATTTTTGCTGCTCCATCGCTCTTCGGACTTTGTGTATGTCCGGAGGCGCCGCTCGAAAGCAACCATGTATACCGGTCACGCCTTAACAACCTTGCGTGGTTCAAAATGGGGAATGACCGAGCGCTCTGCTTTGAACAATGCAAGAAAGCTAACCTTCTGGATGCTCTAAGTCTTCCCATGTAATAGGGATTATAGTCTAAAGCAGGCCTTATAAACACATTTTAGCGAGCAGTATATAAACAGAGATTGCTTATTTCCGGATACATGCAACTGCTGATATGCATCACACATGCGTACCAGCGTTATTCCTTAACATGTCAAAACTACAGTACGAGCTGCATTTTCTTGATGGTATGTGCATAGAAGCAAGTCCCAGTGAAGAAAAGGCAATATGTCCCTTTGGAAAAAAATGGCCTTATTAATTTCTACTTATAGCAAGTAAGATGTTATGTGCAACATCACAATAGCTTCCAACAAAGGGACGCTTGTGTGTAGACACATAGAATGCTGTGTTACGAAATAGCTATGATAATAGGTCGCACATCAGATACTGTTTACTGAAATGTTAGTTTACGCTAAACTAACCAAATTTCTATCTACGAAAGATCGGGATTTCGCGTAATGAAGAAAGGTTAATATCGTTCATTTCAACAAGCAGGTTATGAGCGAATATCCGATATTCTCTTTAGCGTGAAGAAATAAATAGATAGCGGGGATCGTGCAAAAATCACTTATGTACCCGTGACGTTGTTCATGCCGTTTCAATCGGTTTCAAAAATTCTTAGCTCCTAATTCAGGTTTCGCAACTTCTTTTTTCTTCCCCGCATGAGTGAGCCCATCAATATACATACGGCACTAGAATCAGTTGGTATACTATCAACAAGTCCTACTACAGACAAACCACGACGAGCTTCAATCGATAATAGTGCGGTTAATGATTGTAATTTAGCAAGGCAACTTGGTAAAGCTAATACAACTGAAGACTAACCAACGCTGAATAAACATATCATAAAGCTCAACGAAAATTGAAATGGAGCAGTTCAAAAGATACTATCTTAGTTATAACTAAAGCCTATGATAATTGTCTGGTGGGATATACAAGGCAGCTTGTGGAATGGCTTATATTGACACCACGATTTGGTATCAATTATCCATTTACAGTGTATGCTACAGGAACGGGACAAGATCTGGGTAGCATCTGACCACATTATAGCTATGTTGATGGCCATTTGAGGAATGCAAGGCGATTTGGTTACGATCAATTGATACAGAAACACCCTATTTTCGCTGACAAGATCAAGTTTTGGACGCCTAAACTATGCCGAGAAAATCCGGAACTTTTCCATTTGATTATCACAGTATGTCATTTTCCTCTTTGGACCGTACAATTAACCTTTAAGCTGCTAGCTTGGCGGAGATGGTACCGTTCTGTTTACTTCATGGTTATTTCAAAAGACTGTTCCACCCATTATTCCGTTACATCTTGGCTCGCTTGGGTTTCTGACTCCTCACCCCTATCCCAAATTTCGCGATGATCTACAGCATTTGTTTAGCGGCGACGGTTTTCGTTGCACTGTACGTATGCGGCTCAACTGCACCGTTTATAGATTTCGTGAGAATCCTTTTAATGCTATTACAAGTAAACAAGAAGACCGCAACCGGAGAGTTCAATCAGAGACAGAAAGATGGGCGCTTATGGAGACAGCTTGGGTCAGAAATCAGCTAAAACGAATAACTGAAAAGTCTCCAGAATTGTCGAAGCAAACAAGGTGTTATACGACTGTACCATGTGAATCATTTGAAGTTCTGAATGAATTAGTCGTAGGTAAGCGGATGTTGTTTTTTGCCGGGTCTGTATATCTGATGTCAGCTAGATCGTGGCCCCAGTCCGTATATGTCCATGTTAGAGCTCTTTGGCGATGAGCAGCACCTTACCACGGTGCAAGCTGATGGGATCTGCATTGCTACACCTACGGGATCAACTGCTTATTCTGTAAGAGAATTTATTGACATAAAGTCTTTTGCGGTATTAATCTTCGCTGGCAGCTTTCTGCCCAAGGATCACTTACTCATCCTGATATTCGATGCACATTGGTGACTCCCATCTGTCCGCATACCCTGAATTTCAGGCCCATGTTATTACCGGAAACCATGACTATACGAATTGCAGTGCCTTTCAATTCACGCTCTACAGCATACTGCAGTTTTGACGGGCGCAACCGCGTGGAGCTTCAGCGTGAGTAGTTTTATTTCATATCCTGGAAGAGTAATACTTACATGGAATTGATCCCAAAAGAAGGTGACCATGTTAAAGTGACCATCTCGCGATATCCTTTGCCAACAGTCTGTGGAACTGATACCAGTACTGATTGGTTTGCATCATTGCAACAGTGTCTTCAATGGAATGTGCGTGAAAGGCAGAAGTCATTTGTTGTTCTTGAAACAAGCGAAAACCAAAAACCTGTATCCCCAGGAGAAGGACCAGAAGATAGCATGTTTGCTTGTATTCGGCACTCAAAAAGACCTACAAGTTCTACATCTTCAGGTATCACGATAATAGACGAGGACACAGATTCAGAAGAAAATGACGACGAATCTTGGGATCTGCCAGCATGGACTGACGAAGAGATGTCCCAGGGCTTAGCACCGTAAACAAACAAGCATTATACAGATTCTCGTTCTAATGCCCATCTTCTAATATAAATTCCTTAACAAAATGGTTGTATATACAAACAAATCTTCCTTTTTCATTCGCCTTTTTTAAGCTATTGCATTTTATATCGAACAAAGGCCATCTGTTAGCAGTAGCCCACGATTTCGATGCATTTTTCCAGTTTTAGAAGGTTGGAAATAAGGTATAGCTATCAAGATTTCATATATAGACCTGTATGTGGCTGCTGTTATTTACAATGATCTGCCTCAAAATCGAAATAGGTTACTGATGTGCATGGAAGAAACAAATGCTCGGCACGTCACTACCGTGTATGATATCTTATCGAATCCTAAAATAAGGTGAAAACTAAAGAAAAATAATCATTGGTATTGTAAGCTACATGTCACCAATTAAATCTACCGTAGTATCTTGCACACGGTGTTTCTTGCCAAACGTTCACTGTTACCGCTAAAGAAAAATATGATTGGTTGTCACGGACGCGAATTTGTGGCATCCCATCGTCGCGTCCCGACTACACAGAAGATCCCGAACATGTCACTCTACAAAGATTTCTTGGACGTAGCAGTGTTACAAGAAAAGAAGCCTGTACACACATTACGATCAGCTCAAATCCTTCATGCTAAAACATCAGTAGGTCTCCTACAAAGCATTAGCTAGGCATCTAGGTATTCATGTCAACACAGCGAAACAGTACGTTAAGTGATTCCAAAGATCCCGACACTTATGCTTTAGTAGAGCTTTGTTCGAGTATGCTTCATGCAACCCAAGCATACATGCTGTTTACTGTATCACCGGCACAATCGCTACTGCTACTGCAAATGTGTACAGTGTTCGCATAGTCAATGGTTCAGAACTTGAAGGTAGGTTGGCAAGGAAGACTCTCATGTGATCTTAGTGGAATTGACATAATATCTAGAAACTAAAAAGGAGTTTAAGACGCTGACAGGCGTTCATATCTACGGTATTGCCGCTTACGGACCCAAGGTACTCGTGGGTGTTTCTTGAACGCAATTGGTGGTAACATGTATTCCCAGGATTTTTCTGTGTTCGTTATGGCCAACAAAGAGATTCCAGAGGTTGCCATAGAGGACAGAATCAAGTAGGTTTATCATCTAGTCATTGCTTCGTAAAATAAAACCTCTTTGTTAGATGCGGTGCGTTTAAAAATGCCAATAGCAGCCGAAAACAACAACGCGCCAAACCTATCGCTGCTCCTTCATTACAATCCACGACTGTGAAAGCTAAGGAAGAAATTAAGAAAGCTGTACCCGAAAAGCCTTTGACCAAAGCAAAGGAAACCATCACAGTATCCAACAACGGCAAGGTAAGATGCATATGGTGGTCAAAAGCTGTAATCTAGATAATATAATAAGGTTGCTTCAACGACATCCGCTCCGACGAATAAACGTTCCTACGCGCTGTCGTTTGACAAAGCAAAGCCAAAACAGGCAACAGCTTCTAAAGCTAAGGAGACAGCTAAAACCGAAAATAAAGGTTTGGAACAACGCAAGCTTTCAGTTAGCAGTTCGTTAGGTAACAATAATGATGCGCTCCTAGGCAAAACTGCCGTCGCAGAACCAGAGATATCAGACGAAGAGCTGGATAGGCGAATGGCGATGTCTAACATCCAGGCCAGCGATATTTTTTCGGACGATGACGAGAACATGGAAGAAGTTGTTCCTGAAAAAAAGAAAAGAAGGTTAATTATTGAAGAAGACGAGGAGATGGAAGATGCCGTTGAGGAGTCGGAATCGGCAATTACTCCAGTCGAGGATCAAGGTAAATTAATCTGCTTGTTCAACATACGAAACCTAGTCCGGCTTATTCTTAGAAGATGATCAACCAGAAAAACTGGCACCTGCTGGAAAGGTGATGCGCAAGGTACTTAAGAAGAAGACTTTTAAAAATGCACGAGGGTTCTTAGGCAAGGATATTCAGAAGAGTGTTTTGTTATTACGGATTCCATTAACATTGTCCAAATAACAGTGACAGAAGATGTCTGGGAATGGGAAGCCGTTGATGCCGAACCATCAGATAAGGCAAAATCTGCAACTAAAGCGGATGCAAATGCACCGTCGAATACTGCTAAATCTGAGTCCACCGTGAAAACAAAATCATCAGGCAAGAAAGGCGCGTCTGGAGAGCAGAGAAGCTTACTCAGTTTCTGGGGCAAACGGTGAATATCTCGAAAAACACCAATAACACATGCATCATCACAATAAGGTAGCAGCATTCGTAATATTATAAGTGGGAAGTTATGAAGAAGAGCACCAACTAGACAACTTACCTGTTTCGCTTACTATTCTTGGTTATTGAATATATTTCTACGTTAGTCTGAACAACGTTGCTCTTAAGGAACAGCGAAATTAACGCCAAAGATGAAGCAGTAATACATGAACAGAGGGCAGAGGAAAGGTTTACCAGGATCATTAAACATAAATGTGAGCGGCAAGCAATCGATGAATTGATCTGGACGGTTAACCAACAACCTGACATGACACCTCAGTTCCCATCACACTTCCATTATTTCACCTAACTACATCGATTTTGCTAATGAAGCTACCCGGCAGAATACGCTTGCAATCAACTGAATTAGGTCTGTTGGCCCGCGCAGAAAAAGGGTGGTCCGCTTTCAGTTGGGTTCAGAATAGGATAAAAATTCTATTCATTTGTCTTGTTGGATTTCCTCCTGACAAAATGCGCATGATGTGCAATACAAGTTTGTATCGAAAAATGGTGCGTTGACCGATGCCGGGCGAGTCTCGCGTACAAATAACTCTCATATATCAGATAACCATGCATCGTCAGGTTGAAACCTGTGTTGGATATCTTGAGTTGAAAAATGATGAGATCTAAATTTTTTTGCTCCGTATCATGATCGTAAAGCCCTTTGCTCGTATATATATCACAGACTTACAGTAGCAGATCAGAGCAAATTGAAAGCGCCACATGAAGATTTTACAGATTTTACGCTTTAATAGATCGCCAGTAGCGGCTTTGGATGCGCTTGACGTGGTTGATCGTTTGAATACACTCCTTTTTAGGGATGCAGTTGCTTAGTGGTTCAGGCGACTCCCCAGCTAGGACAGCCATGCATGCAAGGGCGGACACAGCAATTGACTTCAGGTTATAGCCTCCTTCTAAAGCTAATACTAGCTTCCCGTGTGCTACGCTTTTTAATCGGTGAGTCATTTGACCATAGCCAGCAGGCGTCACAAGAGACTCGCCAATAGGATCTCCCAAAGCGGCGTCAAATCCTGCAGAAACTACAAGTTTACCAAAAAAAAAGATAAATGAGAAAGGCTGTATTAGCCAGATATCAGTAAAGCTTGTTTGTACCTATCACCAGAGATGGCTGAAATTCCATTGCTATGGGTATGACCACCTGCTCAAAGGCATAAACGTAGTCTGCATCAGTCATACCCGTACAAGGCCAGGGGATGTTCACAGTTCTTGTAGAATGGTATGAGTATACAAGACGACACCTAAACTCCTTATTTTACCTTCCTTCGCCTTTTCCATATCCGACATACTCAGCGGATCCCTTTCTATCCTCCGGATAAAAGGTACCACCTTCGAAACGATGCAGCGATATGTATAGAACATCGGAATCTTCAGAGAATATCTGTTGCGTCCCATTACCTGGAAACCTTTAGTTGCTAATCAAAAAACGTGCTACTAAGCCAAAAGTAGAAAATTTACCAAAATGAATATCCCTTCGTAGACAAGGGCTCGTTAGTATCCAGGATGAACAAACAAATAAATTATGTTTACCAATCGACGATCAACACCCGATTGACCTTTTCCTCAATCATGCAATATCGTGTTGCAATAGCAACGTTGTTTAACAAGCAAAATCCCATAGCAGCGTCCGAGTAGGCATGGTGACCTGGAGGCCGTACGATAGCAAACGCGTTCTTAACTTTTTCTTGAACAACAGCCTTGCAAGCTTCGATTACTCCGCCAGCCGAGTATAAGCTTGATTCGTATGAATGACTATTTAGATAGATGGATTCGTATTTCTCTTCTGTGCTAAGCAATTGCTGCCTTGTCATATCTATAGGTAATGTTAATGTACAAAAAAAACTAAGTAAATATACCTTTTGTCGCTTTGATATTTTTTAGGTGCTCGACGTCGTGAACACGTAAAATATGGCGTCGTTCTGCTTTTAAAATAGGCAAACGTTGGCATTCTGCCGTTAACCCATGTTTCTCGAACTCTCTGTAGATGCAATATATGCGACGTGGATCTTCCGGGTGTTTCTCATATTCATCATTCAGGTTTGAGTGAAAAGACATTATGACATCGTATACATATCCTGTTTTGAGGAACCGGAGTGCGTTGCGTCGTGATTCAGCTGCTGTGCAAGTTACGCCACTGCTACCATGTGCAGGCGTATCTGAAGAAGGTGGAACATCCTTTTCGGGCTTTTTGCTAGATTCGGCATTCTTTTCTTGATTCACGACAGCATCGTTTACAGAAGGAAGAACAGCTGTGCCAGATTCAGGGTGGTTAGCTCTTTCGGGTTCTGGTATAGACACGTCCATATCCTCTAACAAGCTCTGCGGTGCAGACGATAGAGATCCGTCGTCGTCAATATCCATACAATTCTCGCTGAATGTTAACGTGTTATCTGCTAGAGATTCTGAGCGGACTTTAGGCATGGTATCTTTCTCTTGGTCTGAAGCGTGTGTGAGCAATGGAACGTTTGGATTATCATCTCGTTCAGCTGAAAGGGACAAATCATTATGTTGCTCCGTTCTTCCTAGACCGGAAGTTGTTTTATCGTTGCTGTTTCCAGCATTTGATGCACCTTCCGCACTACCGTTATTAGCTTTTTCCTTGGCTTTTTCTGATATTCCGGTGAATGTACCGTTAGTATCAACCGGGTTTACACTTTTAGGGGTGTGAGGTAACAGCAAGCGGATGTCAGTAATATCCTCCGTCTCAAGGTCACTTGGAGTTAACTCATCCACTTCATCCATCGGGTAATATTCATGATTATTTTCATCAATATCGGAGTCAATCATAGCATCCTCTATATCTTCATCGCAGATACTTGCTGTTTCCCGAGTTGGAAACTCTTTGTCACTTAGGTAACCATTTTCGTGACCAATAATATCTCTTTCGATCTTAACAGTCTTATTCACTTTGTCATTTGTAAACGTGTCTAGATCCGCGTGTCCGTCTCCTTGGTCGTGATAGTCATCCTCGTCCGAAGACAGTGTCAGGTCAACGATGTCGCGTCCCTCAAGAAGGTTTGAAAAAGAAGGCTTTGCATTTGCACTTGGCTGCTGTTGTTGCTTTGCTACTTTCTTCCTTTCTGGTATATAAATATTATCAGAAGTTAATCGTTTATGAGAGGAGGAGGATTGGGATGCTGTAGTTATTTCAACCACGTCATGGGTGTTTATTCGCGTTAGCGTTTCAGATCGTTGCTCTAATGTTGACGGTTCTGGTTCCGCTGGAACCACCCTGGGCTGGGGCATATCACTTCTTCTTCGTCGCCCGTAGTGATCTGTATCCCGTTGAGTTGCTGCTTCTCGCGCATGACTCATTGAGTGGTGCGCGAAGTGACTTTGTGCAATGGGCGGAAAAAGGCACGAAATTTCAGGCGCTTCAAAAGCCACAACAGGCAATTCAGAAAGCGTTGCCTGATTCCGGGCAATAAGTCAACCAACGATGAATTCAGCAAGCTTGACACCAGAGCATCCTGATCTTCCTTTACTACCAAAGGATCGCAATATTGAAGGAGGCGATTCACCAGCAGCAACCCCTTCCGCTCATCCAGCCAAGCGAAGGAAGGTTGACAAGGATCTAATCAGCCATATCAATGATGAACTCGATGAGGATCAAACAATGGAAGGTTGTCTCTCCGAGATCTCCCCATTGAAGCCATCCAAATGGCAAAACACAATAAACGATGTTGTAAAGGCAATCGTGTCAATCCGGTTCAGTCAAGTAGCAGCGTTTGACACCGAAGGTTAGTGATGAAGGCAACCTGCAGCAATCGGCAATTGACAACATCCGTGTGATACAGGTCCTGAAACATCCGAGGCCTCTGGATTCATCGTAGATGCTGAGAAGGGTATTATCCTTACCAATAGGCACGTTGCATGTGCTGGTCCATTTGTTGGTGAAGCCGTTTGTCACGACCATGAAGAGGTTGATGTTTTCCCCATTTATCGTGATCCTGTGCATGATTTTGGATTTTTAAAGTAATGATATAAGATCTTGGATTGATACTTTGTGCTTATTATTAACATATACCACAGATTTGATCCTAAGAAGATCAAGTATATGCCTGTAACTCAAGTGGAACTTAGACCTGAGTTGGCCAAGGTTGGATTGGATATTCGCGTTGTGGGGTAAGTTCCTTGTCTATTAATGCAAGCAGAGAGTTAACTTTCATGTAGTAACGATGCCGGAGAGAAATTGAGTATCTTGGCTGGCTCTATCTCTCGTTTAGATCGAAATACACCGGAATATGGGGATTTGACATATAATGACTTTAACACGTTCTATCTGTAAGTGTGACACTAGGCATACAAACATGTTAATAATGAATTAGGCAAGCCGCATCAAGCACAAGTGGGGGTAGTTCCGGGTCACCAGTAATCGATATCCATGGCAATGCTGTCGCGTTACAAGCAGGCGGACATACCAAAGCTGCTACGGATTTTTTCTTGCCATTAGACAGAATTAAGCGCGCTCTTTATTATGTTCAACATGGTGAGCTTGTCCCTAGAGGCGACATTCAAGTGCAATTCACGTAAGTACAAGGAAGGATACACTATGGTGAAATCTGTATTAATGATGTCTTCAGATATCGTCCATTTGACGAGGCTCGTCGTTTGGGTTTGAGGGCAGAAACAGAAGAGAAACTTCGCGCTGTGTTCAAAGATGAAATTGGTATGCTAGTAGCAGAGACCGTATTACCTGAGGGTCCTGCATACAAGATGATGGAGGAGGGTGATATACTATTGACAATCAATGGCGAATACATCACAAAATTTGTTCCTTTGGAGGAAATGCTGGATTCAAATGTCGGTAAAGATATCCGTGTTGGTATTGAACGAGGCGGAAAACCCATGGAATTTGTGGTGCGCGTGGGGGATCTGCATGCGATGTAAGTAACATGGTGTTGTACTCTTATATCTAATGCGTTTTTAGCACCCCCGATCGGTATGTTGAAATCGGCGGATCAAAGTTAAATGAAGTGTCATATCAGCTGGCAAGAGCTTATTGTGTTCCCTGTCGAGGAGTGTATGTGGCTGAGGCATCAGGAAGTAGGTTATACGACGAGTGTTCATTCTTTGCTTAACAAGATCCTGTCAGTGTTTCGCTTAGACGGACCGGACAATGGCTGGATTATCAAGTCTGTGGATGACAAACCCACCCCCAATTTGGATGCATTCATTGAAGTGATGAAGCGTATTCCTGATCGAGCAAGAGTTCCTGTTGTATATTATTCTATTGCTGATACGCATACTATCCTGATGGCAGTTGTCCAAGTGGAACGTCATTGGTCCAGCTTCCGACTGGCAGTTCGTAACGATAAGACAGGTCTATGGGACTTTACTGAGTTAGGAGAATCAGTTCCCCCCAGAGCTATTGTTCCTACTACAAAAAGATTTGTTGAACTAGATGATAGCCTTGGACCAGCAAAGAACCTAATCCGGTGCCTTGTTAAAGTCAATTTTTACATGCCTTGCCGTTTGGATGGGTTTCCACGTAGCCGAAAGCAAGGTGCTGGTGTGATTGTTGACAAAGAGCGAGGATTTGTCGTTGTAAGCCGTAGTATTGTCCCAACTTCGATGGGGGATTTGACGCTCACCGTGGCGGACTCTATTGTGATCCCTGCAAAAGTTGTGGTAAGTTTCATTTTCTGTTCTCGAGATCAATGCGTAACTCTTATTTTTCTTTAGTATTTGCACCCAACGCATAACTTTGGCATTGTTCAGTACGATCCAAAACACATTGGTGACACAAACGTGATGAGCGCCCCTTTCAGCGATGTTACTTTGCTCCAAGGTCACAAAGTAACACTGGTCGCTCATAACCATAACCAAAGACCGGTTTGTCTCACGACTGTGGTGACAGATGTGACTTGTGTCACAATCCCTCATAACGGCGTAAGTGTATATTATATGCTATTATCAAGCACATGGAATGAACTGTAGCTACTAGACACCTCGGTTCCGGAGCATTAACTTGGACGCCATAACGCTGGATACGCAATTGGCTGCACAGTGCTCTTCTGGATTACTAGCCGATTCAGAAGGTCTCGTCCAGGGTCTATGGATGAGCTTCCTTGGAGAACGAAATGTGAATGGTCATGATAATGAATACCATCTTGGTTTGCATATTTCCACTATTAAACCGATCCTTGAGCGTTTGCAGCACAACAAACCTGTTTCTCTGCGCAGCATCAATGTAGAGTTAATGCCCGTGCAAATGGCACAGGCTACTGCAATGGGTCTTTCGGATGAATGGGTCCGAAAAGTAGAGGAAAATAATCATGCCAAGCATCAGCTTTTCATGATTAGACGTACTGAAGCAGGCAGTGAAAGTGCGCAAATTTTGCGCGAGTTAGATCTGATCCTGGCCGTAAATGGAAAGGTTATTACGCGGATGTACGAGATGGACATGCAATACGAAGCCGAGGAACTGGATATGACTATCTTACGTGAAAAGGAGGAGATGACTGTCAAGGTAAAGACCAGTGTTGTTTCTGGAGACGGTACGAGCCGAGTCGTTTTCTGGGCTGGCGCTGCATTGCAAGGTAAGACCATGATCGGGATGTTCAATTAGACTAATAGCGATGAACAGAACCTCACAAGGCAGTGTTGCAGCAAAGCAAGACTTTACCATCCCGCATTTATATTTCTGCTCGTTCTAAAGGCTCCCCTGCTTATATGTACGGACTGGTACCGACGATGTGGATTACGCATATCAATGCTATAAAGGTAGTCACCCTTGATGATTTGATCGAAGCTGTCAAAGATATCGAGGACAATATCTATGTACGAGTGCGATGTGTCAGCTTTGATAACGTGCCGGTGATGCTGTCTGTAAAAATGGTGAATCATTATTTCCCTTTGGTCGATATGGTGAAGGATCCTAGCGCAGATTGTGGCTGGTCAAAGCGTGAAATCAAGCTATCAACAAAAACGTAAAAATCATCCATAGAGTTACTTCGTTTCCTAATAAAAAAAAGTATCGATGTCTGCTATGCATGTACTATACAAAGTGTGTTACAAGGAAAAAGACTATCAATTTAATATGGAAATAGCATATAAGTACCGTAATTCTATATATGCCTATGGATATTGCCAGTAAGCAGAGTAATGTGAAGCGATGAAAAGCCAAACTGTAAATAGCTGAATTACAGTGAGAACTAGCAATACAACGCGAGTATTTAATTATTCCAATGCAATGCTGCTAACTGCCGCTCCTGTTGCAGTTGAGCAGTAAATGATTAAGAAGCAATGAGGTGTTGCTCTACGCGGTTCATATCCCAGAGCTGCAATTAATGATTGCTTTGTCGAGGACACAATTTCATCCTCACTTATGAGTTGAATCACGAGGGGTCAGTAGTACTTTATGTTTTCTCATGCAGAAAGCCAATATGGCAATATATATATATATATAATCCTCTAGCACCTATGTTCTCCTGTCTTCCTTGAACAGCGTTTGCTGAGAAAATACTGTGAACGTATTTTGCATTGGATTACAACCCTAGTACAAGGCATCCGGCATTTGGTGTTCTATCACCGCGAAAGGTTACTGCATGTTGCCTGTAGCAACCCCCTTAGGTGAACAAGGTTTACTTGACGTGAGGTGTCGGGGTTAGTGTTGCTCAGCTTAGAGATCTAGGTCAAGGCATTCAGAGGGTAATATTGCACTAAGAGTTTTATTCCTATCATACGATTTGGATTAGGAGGATACTTTTGGATATTAAGCTTCTCAAAGAGAAAACACGCGAATATTCAACAACAATTGACATCTAGTATTATTATAAAGAAGGAGAAACGAAAATAAATGATGCCATGCAGAAGTCAAAGAAAGGGGGCTATGTGGAAGAAAAAAAGTTCGACAAGAAGATAACAAAAAAAAATGCAAAGAAAGAGAAGTAATAAATATGCTATAGAGGGGGAATAACGAAAAGTTTGGGATTAGTGGACTCGGACGGTTTTGACACTCTTTATAGCAGCATTCTTAGCGACGGTGGTGTCATCGTTATTTCTATTGACCGATTTGCCTTTGGAAGACTGCTTTGCCGGGGCAGGGGCAGATTGTCGTCGCGCTTTGAGGTCATACTTTGGTAATGGGGTTGTTCGGGAAGAAGATGGTTGTAGTTGAAACCCAAACTTTTTCGGGTTGGTATTATCAGTTATTGGGGAATCAGCAGCAAATGAAACTGGTCGTTTCTTGCGTTCTGGTGAAGCATCCGTCTTTACAGCCAATAGTCGACCAATACGTCGGCCTGGAGACTGCAGGGCAACTTCTTTTTCGATCTGACTAAAATCACGGACGGAATGGCGCCGTCCATTTGTACTTATACCGAGCATCAGGCGCGCAGTGCGACTCTCACCCGGCAAACGCTTCTTCCGATAGGTGGACGGTTTTTTAGTCTCTGTCTTATCACTTGCTCCAGCAAGCAGCACTTTAGGTCGAATACGAGGTGGTAGCGGAGAAACAACCTTGGGTGGAACTGGAGATACAATCTTCCGCGCGTCTTTTGTTGTGATGCGGACATGTAACTTATTTTTCTCTTTAGAGCAAGAGCTAGCCACACGTTTAGTTTTCTCGGTGGAATTGGAATGAGGTTGCTTAGGTTTTTCCTTGGGTTCTGTTTTCCTTTTGTAAGGTGGCTCTGCAATTGGTGAGGCCTGCTGTTTAACACACGCAGGTAAGGTGTTTGCGCGTCTTAAAGTTTGCTGAGCTGATTTTGCTGAACCTTGTGCGAGCCGCACGGATTTTACGTTAGACATCTTTTTAGTCTCCTCATTCGGTTCCTCGACCAAGACTTCCGCGGTTGCCTTAAACATAGGAAGACGTGAGCCTTGATTCCAATTGATTTCTGAGATTGACTGTCGTTTTCGTAGAACGTTTGCTATTTTCTCTTGTGCTGGGAGTGCAGTAGCAATCTGTTCATCAACCACGAAAGATGGAACAGGCAACCTGCATTTTCGTGCGGCACCCGCAGAGGGGACATGACCCCTTGGTTTCCTTTTAGATTCTGTAGGTTCTGTGTTTAACGTCGACGTGCTGGAAAGGTTATTTGGATGAGGTGGTGATAGGGAAGGGACAGGCTTCGATTGGGAATCGGATGTCGATGTAGATATTGGTTTTCGGGTCGAATTAAACTCTATATCAAAACTATGCAATGCTTCCAATGCTCGCAGTTTTTTGAGAGCATTGATCATTGCATCATCGTCTACATCCTCCAAGCTAGGATGAGATTCGGACTGTTCTGAATCGGCAATGGATGACTGATCCTGATCCGCCTGAACGATCGGGAAAAGCAACTCCGGTTCATAATCGCATAAGAATGGGTGCTAAAATTGGTGATCAGCTATTTCAAGGCACAAGGATAGACATTGCATTTCGAACCTGAAGAATACTGTTCGCAGATGCCCTGAGTTTAGGGTCAGGTTCCAAGCAACGATCAAGCAAATCAACAAGACGAGAAGGCAAACCTGGTGGATACTCTGGTCGTCCGATTTCTAGGATGCGTTGTTTTATCTAATGGTATTTCAGTACACTTATTATTCCGCGATATTAATTTACCTCGTCCTCTTCTAGCTTCTCATCTTCGTAAGGTGCCTTTCCTCCATTTAAGATTTCGAGAATTACAATACCAAGCGCCCAAATATCGACTTTGCGGTTCACAATCTTTCGTTGGACTAGTTCTGGTGCCCAGAAAAGCACGACACCTGCCTCTTCCACGTTTGAATCTGCGGCAGGGGTAATGGAAACGACGCCAAAATCACCTAAGTTAATATCGTGAGACATTACGCAAGAAAATATAGAACCAACAAACCAATAACTACAGAATTGGACTCTTGATCAAGAAATATATTGTCGCACTTTATATCTCTGTGAATATATCCATGGCGATGTATCTCAGCAAGGCCAGAGGCAATCTAACAATGAAAAAGACAATCTGTTATTTTCTGTCAAAATAAAAGAACATAAAAAATTACCGAAATGACAATGTGCACCATTTGCCCGACAGTCAGCTGATGTTCAAAGACATACTGTTGGAGAGAACCACCTGTGCAGAGCGGCATAATGAGGTAAACGAATTCTTCGTGAAGGTATACGGCGATTAATTTGAGTATGTTTGGGTGGACACATTTAGTCATGGTATATATTTCATTTTCTACAAGTTCCTTCGGCATCACAAACATGTCTTCGTATTGACTTTCTTCTTCCACCAAGTACTTCTTGATGGCGACCTGGGTGGACGGATGGGTGCGGTCTCGGCACTTGTAAACTCCACCTTGAGCACTAAACCAGGTTGGTTCAGAGTTCAGACCCTCATAATAGAGCCCAGGGTCTGCATTGTATACTGGGACGCCATTAACTTGCTGCATCAGGCGAAAAACGTTTGACTGGAACAGCAAAGCAAGGCCAGGAACTAAAAAAGGAGTTTTCTTTGCATGTACCTTTGCGCCTCTTGAAAACTCGTTTTTTTTCACGGGTGACCCGATGGCTGGAAATGCTTTTAGGCCCAGCTGCTGTCTCTCTACTGCTTACATTGACGAATGATGACCGGAATATTTACCACGTAGACTCCACATATATCTGCTAATCCTTCATGCCTTAAGATTGTTGAGGAGGAAGAAGTTTGCGGCAACGTTCCACTCCTTTTTCTACCCATACGTACATTCATGCACATAGACACCTCGAAGCATATGGAAAAGATCGTCTCGTTTAACAGCTTTTATATCAAAGAGAAATCACATTTTCAAGTTCGACATAGAAAAGACACTATTGTTAATAGAAGAGGATGTTGTAGCAGATATGCGCAGCATCAAATAATGAAGCCATGTAATTTAGCATCTCGTAACCTCGTCGTTAATCGCTCACCCTTCAATATCATTTACCAGACAAACGGCAACATCTGCCAATTATGCTCCACACCCAAAATATTTTACTCTCTAAGAAAGCATCTGCTAATATATTACGTTCACTTGCAGTATTAACTGTAGCAATACTGACTTTAATATGGTTATTATTATCTATCAAATTGCAAACTTGCACCACTACTGCCTTTACGATAGTTAAATTTTGCCTTATTGTGATCAAGTCGTCCTTCAAGTGTAGTGAATCTAAATCTTTCGGATAATTCTTTTGAAGTAGTTGAGAATATTCTGTAAAGTATCTTAACCTTGTCGCTTGCTTGCCTTCACGTCCTAATTTGTGTTTAACGCATAATAAAACCAATACGCAGATCAACATTTGGGAGCAAGGGGAGGATTTGATCCCTCGTGGTTGATGAAAACGGTGGAAAACCTTAAAGCCGTCACATAGGAAACTCCACGGCCTGCTTGAAAAATCCAACCTCTGTACATCGAAAAGAGGTATGACCAAAGTACGTCAAGCAGGAATCATGCGAAGGACTTCCTTATTGACTTCTTTTTTCCCAACCAGATGCCCGAGTTTGATCAGCGACAAGCAGCTGCACAGCGATTATTTCACTTGGTAAATTGTTTACTTGTTCTTTTTCACGTACTCATGTCTTTCCCATACAGCTGCATTCCACCGCGTCCTCGACAGCCCATGTCAACGCCGTCCATATCTTGGGAACACATGCTACGCGTCCTTCATTCCTCGAGACAGCGACCTCACGTGTTCTTGAATCGAAAACCGTTGCAGACGTCGTGAATCGATCTCAGGACGTCGCCGAACAGCTGCTACGATTGGATATTTTCGACAACGTTCAAGTTCTATTGGATCGAGCATCGGACACAGATCCCCTTGCCGCTCCGGATTCAATTAACGTGCTCTACCAAGTAAAAGAAAAAAGTCGTATGTATATCAAGACAGGAACAGAGATTGGCAACAATGAAGGAAACATGGTAATGAAAAAGAAGAAGAGAAAAATGGGAAACTAAGTCTTAATTTCCTCATGCAGAATGGATCTATTACGGTTCGCAACGTCTTTGGCGGAGCAGAGATGTTGGAAACAGTGGCTTCCTTTGGTACACGCAATAGTTCGGCTTTCCAGGTAGGAAACAAACTGAATTAAAAAGAATCATCGACCTTATCCTCCTTTTTCCTGCTACCGTGTCTTTGATTTTAGTTTGCTCTTTCAAAACCTGTCAATGCGTCTCCGGACGCGAGGGTCGATCTAAATGCTCACAGTGTCCTTCAGAACAACATGTTGATGAGTTCATACGAAGAGCTTGCGCGAGGTGTCGGCTTACGTTACAAGGTGTGTGTGCGCGTGCGGATAATAGCATGAGAAGGGTTGATATGAACTTCACGTATTTACCCAGTATCACAGGGACTTTCGAGATTTGGATATCATGAACTAAGCTATAATTGTGTGTGGCGATCGATTGACAAAGTTGCTGATACAGCATCTATGAGCATCCGTAACCAAGCCGGTCACTCCCTCAAATCCTCGATTCAGCATGTGTTCGTTCGTGATCGTCGTGATGATGCTCTTCTGCCGAGCAATGGTCATTATGTTCGTTTGGCACAAGAATTTGCTGGTGTCTTGGCCGGTAACGCAAACTTCTTCAAAACTGAACTAGAGACGCAATACTGCCATCAATTGGGGGGTGGAGAATTGCTCAAGGACGAGCAAGGAGAACTATTGGGAATTCATCCCGGTTTGGTGCTGTCTTTGGGGCTCAGAGCCGGCTGGCTGGCAAACCTGAGCGACGATGCCAAGGCGTCCACAGTTTCTGACAAGTTCCATATCGGTGGCCCTCTTTCTGTTCGTGGATTCCGAACGGGTGGCATTGGTCCTCGAGATTATCGTACGTTCAAAGAAAATCGTAGCATAACGGCACTTAAAAATTAAGTAAATCATGTAGGTGATGCACTCGGCGGCGACGCATATTGGTCGATGGGATTCAGTATGATTGCACCATTGCCCAAGTACGAAAGCAAGCCCGTTAGAGCACATGCATTCATTAACGCTGGCACCTCAGTACCGTGGAAGCAGGGTATGGATTCTCAGATCTGTACTTCTACGCAATTGCTCAAATATCTTATATAAATAGGCACGAGTGCTGAGAAGTCAATGCAATCCTTGACTCAATCCCCTAGTGTTGCTGTAGGCTTTGGTCTCATTTTCCGTCATAGCATCGCGCGCATCGAACTGAATTACTGCGTTCCCTTGACAGCAGCGAGGGGGGATCAGATTAAGAGAGGCTTACAACTTGGCATCGGATTAAACTTTTTGTAAAATAAAGGAATACAGATAACTTTAGACGGAAATATATTATTGTTCAGACCTTCCTGAAGGTCGACTGCTGAAAAGAATTTGAAGGTCTTGTAATTGCTTGGTTCTGGTTTCATCGCGCGACATGTATAATTCGTTCACCAAGTCCTGCATAACAAGATCAGTGTTCAGTATCAATTTTCCTTTCCCCTGTAATACTTCTTACATGTTTTCTGTTTTGAATTTCGAGCATTCTTTCTTCCACTGTGTCTCGAGTAATAAATCGGGTTACAACCACATCGCTTAACTGGCCTAATCGATGAACACGGTCAATAGCTTGTGATTCTATTGCGAAATTCCACCAAGGATCCTATCGCACATCTGTTTTAGTATGAGTCTAACATGGCTTCTATTTGTGGGTACCATCATCAGCACTCTGCTGGCACAGGTGAGATTCAACCCTATTCCTCCTGCTCTTAGACTGATCAATAGCACATCGCTAGATTTCGACGGATCATTCGAAGAAAACCTCGCGAGAACCTTCTCACGATGCGCTTGGGATTGAGTACCATCCAATCGTTCAAAGTCTGTTCCAGCTCTCTTCAATGCAACTTCAATAATATCCAAGAAACTCGTAAACTGCGAAAAAACGACAGTTTTTCGACCTTCCTTCCCGTACTGTCTTAGATGTCGTAGCATTGCATCGATTTTGGTTGACGATTTGTATCCTCCAACAGCACGCTGAATGCTCACCGAGGGTGTTTCATGGTCTCGATTCTGGGACACCTCAAGTAGCTCGCTTTGCTGGACTGGACGTCGGCACACAGGACATTCTCCAGTCAATCCTTTGTCTTCTTGCGATTGCAGGTAGTCCATGACGCATGGTCGACACGCCATATGTGAGCAACCCATCATAATCATGACATCAACGTTTTCTAGGCAGATAGGACACTCATCTTCTTCCTGTTCATTCAAACCTTTGCTGGAATCATTGGATATAGATTTTTGCTTAGAAAGTAAGTTCTGTAGTACATCGACATTGTATCGTTGTTGCTCCGACGGCGATCCATCTGAACCACTACTATATTTCGCAATGAGACTTTCCAGAGTTACACTGCCATCGTCCGTTTTTAGGGCTTCTCTTAATTCTCCTTCGGTTTTATTGCCAACAACGAGATATGGGTGACAGGCTACTTGGCGAAGTCGTAAAAGGAGTTGGAAAATAGAAGCATAATGACTCAAGACATTTCCTGCTGCACAGTAGTCTGAAAACTTGGTCTTTGAGTCGCTGTAAACGGAGTCATAGATATCCTTTTCTGCTGCAGAAAATCCTAGATACTCGATGTTTACTTGCTTTGGTGGTAATGGTACCATTGGGTTGCCATTTGCATCGCGCATATCTTTGGTACGACGTAACACAATTGGTTCCAACACCGTTTGAACAGCTTTTATGGCTCCCCTGTCTTTTTTTTTGAAAGGAATGGTAATAAAAGTTCTCCCGAAGGTATAGTTCGCCCTATGATATGATTAAGTAAAAGAACCTTTCGGAAAAAATAGCTCACCATGGTTCGTATTTCAAGAAGCGTACCAATGAATATAGATCTTCAAGCTTGTTCTATTTGCACAGATCAGTTAGTTATTCCTTGCCAAACAATGCTTACTTGAATAGGTGTGCCGGTTACTGCCCATCTACGCCGAGCTTTAATATGATGACAAGCCCTTGACGTCTTACTCAGTCGGTTCTTGATCTGATGTGCTTCGTCTAGAACGACTCGCCAGAACTCTATTTGGAAAAGCGTGTTGTCTGATTTCGCACATTCAGATAATATTGTGCCATACGTAGTGAGAAGGACGTCCGGTGCAGTGCCGTCCCACCGACAGCATTGCTCCTTGATGTCTGTGTTTCGAGCGTCTCCGTAATACACGCTCACTTTCAAGCTGTGAGGTTTCGATCCACGAATCATTTCGTCCCGCCATTGAGCCAGCAACGACATGGGACAGACAATTAATGTAGTTGGCGATGAATCTTGGGGATCGCTGGGAAGTGGCGTAGAGCCGGGTATGAAGCGGTTTTTATGTATCAAGCTTAGAATCTCTATTGTTTTACCCAAACCCATCTCTAATTGCCTCTTGTCAGAAGAATAATTGTCAACATATATATAACATACCGTCCGCTAATATGCCACCACGATCCTGTGTGTTTAACTCCGGAAAGTCAAGTAGCATCTCTCCTACACAGTGTGAAACTTAATGATCAAGGTGGCAACTACATACCTGTGTAAGGATTTAAATAAAATGCTTTAGGACGGTCTGGCCATATTGGAGCATCAGGTTCCATTGGAAAAGCGTATTCCTCAAACAAAGGGTGCATAGCTCGTGTGTCGACTTCGCCATCATCATATTTTGTTGCTTCCTTCAGAGACATCCATGCAAGAGCCTGGACAAAACTAAATGAATAACCGTGTTAAATTTGCATTTACCTTACCCTTTTCTGGTATGGTTTCAGCGTTAACGCCATCGTTTCTGGGCCATCTGCTTCAGTGATTTGGGAATCGAATATCTGCGCTTTTTGATATATATTGTTTAAATCGTTATCTGAGACCTCGGTTTCTTCCGTGACAGGTTCTTCAGTATAATCCGATGCATTTGCACTTGCTGATATTTTCAAGGATTGCGATATTAAATCTTGTAATTCATCTTCGTTCTGACCGATTGCCATGTTCATGCGCTGCATTAACGAACGTACGGGCCGCAGATGAACAGCACGGATAATTGACAGTAACGCTAAGCTTCGGTCGCTCAAAAATCTTTCTTCTGCCGTTTCTGCTCCTCGATTCCAAACCGGTCTACGGCTATCTGCAAGATTTGCAAGGATGCTGCGAGGGTCATCAAAGGCGCTGTCCATTATGTAACATTTGAGGTGCAGAATGATGTCGTCTCCTGTTTTCAGGACTGGTGGGCAACATACGACCGTGGCTTTAAATGCGCAGAGGTTCAAGTCGATTAGCTTTGACATGTATTTTCCTACTCCTTGTGGTAGGCGACCGAGCTCTCTGTCGCATGGCGTTCGAAATCTTACAATCAAGTTTGGTTTTGATGCCGTCATGTAACGAGCTCGCTTCCATGGCACCCCTCCTTCAGCAGCAGTTTTGTCCCGAGTAATCGTAACCGAATCACCCTCATGCACCGGGCATTTGCCTGTCAAAGTCGACCAACCTAAAGTAACAATTAGGATTGCCCGTTGATTTTGCTGATTTCAACTTTCCTGGCACTATCATGTCGCCAATATAACTCATTCCAGAACGTTTTGCTGGTACAGGTTGTTCAGAACAGTCTGCTTGTTGTTTACTTGCTGTTGCAAAGTACATATTGGCAGCCAAGTCCAGATCGCCTTTCGATTGAGCTAATAGACGGGCCAAATGCTGTTCTGGAACATGCTCACCCAGAAAGCTTCGCAAGGTCTGGAGTTTGTCATCATTTATGAATGGATTAGGGGTTTCATTAACTGGCTCTTCTTTGTGTAAAGGTCGTTTTCTTGATTCGTCTGACATGAAAGGTGACGCGACACGAAAAAGGGCAAAAACGCGTCGCGATTGAATGTGTCCCGATGTTCACATTTGGCACGTCAATGCGCGCCGCTCGAAAAATCAGGCTTTGGGTAGGCAGTGTGACCAACCTTGACGTTGACTGGGTTTACAAACAAAAAACTCCGTTTTTTGAATCACAGCACGTTTTCTTCAGTGTGGGTGAAAAAAATGGGAAGATTTTTTGCGCATAATTTCCCGGTTTTACCCTTTATCAGTTCTTTTCTTTGCTATTCATCGACTCTCTTTTACGAACAATGTCTTCTGGTCATCGTTCAAGAGCACCAAAGGCTACCATTGTAACCGAAATCGAAGGATCTCCCGAACAGGAGGCTTATATCAATGAAGTCATTCAATTATTCACTATCACGCCTGAATATCTTCATAAGATATGTGATCATTTCGTGGGTGAGATGGTCAAGGGACTAAACAAAGAAAATCATACTTTGGCCATGATCCCTTCTTATGTCGAAGGCCGCTTGACAGGTCCGTTCCCCGTTTGTACCGGGACTTTGGCGGGTTCATTCACTGACAAAGGCTTTTACTAACACGTCACACAGGCAAAGAAGAAGGCCATTTTTTGGCTCTGGATCTAGGTGGCACCAATCTTCGCGTGGTCCTTGTCACACTCCAAGGATATGGAAAGTATAAGACAATCTCAACTAAAGCTCGGGTATCTAAAGAGCTGAAGACTGGTCCCATGCGCGATCTCTGCGGTAAGGCGGAAGAGAAATCGGCCCACCATATCTAATAAATCGGGAAATATCACCCCAGATTACATTGCTGATTGCATCGATACATTTTTGACGGAACAAGGCCTGGAGAACCAAGAAACAGAACTATCGCTTGGCTACACCTTCTCGTTTCCCGTCCTGCAGTCAAGGGTATTTCTGTCATAGGCTCGTTGGAAACATAAATAGCTCACAGATTATCCTTAGATCAACCGCGGTCGGCTTTCAACATGGACTAAAGGCTTTTCCTGCTCTGGTGCTGTAGGTAAAGATCCTGTCATGCTATTGCAGGATGCACTCCTCCGAAAGCATTTGCCTGTCAAGGTCTCTGCCCTTGTGAACGACACCGTCGGTACGTTGTTATCCAATGCTTACAAAAAGCCCAACACCTTAGCTGGACTTATTCTCGGTACCGGAGCCAACGGGGCCTACATCGAACAAATGGACAAGATAAAAAAGTGGAAAAACGGCAAGACAACGTATCCTGAAATGATCATTAACATGGAATTTGGAGCGTTTGATAATGAACGTCAAGTGCTACCATTAACTCGCTTCGATAACAAACTGGATCGCGAGTCAATCAATCCACATAGCCAGATATTCGAGAAGATGATTTCCGGTATGTACTTAGGAGAGATTGTCCGCAACGTTATTACCGACATGATGGATCGTGAAATTTTGTTCAAACCGAACGGCCGATATAATCGCCAATCTTGGTCCAAAGAAATATCAACCCAATGGTCGTTCGAAACTTCATTCATGTCCAACATCGAAGAAGATGGCACACCCGATCTGTCGAGAACACGAGACGTTCTGGATTCCAATTTCAACCTGCAAGATCTGTCGCTACCGGAGCTTCGTTTGATTAAAAAGGTTTGCGAGTTGGTCGGCACACGTGCTGCAAGGCTTGCCGCTGCCGCGATTGCGGGTATTGTTCGTCATTGCGGCGTAGACGAAGCTGGTGTAGATATTGGTATCGACGGTTCATTATACGAATTCTACCCTTCTTTTGAGGATAGAATCTACCAGGCTTTGACAGAACTGTTGCCACAGTTTACTGACATTCGCAAGTCAGTACGCTTGGGCTTAGCAAAAGATGGAAGTGGCGTTGGGGCCGCTTTGACAGCATGTGTTGCCAGTAAAATGGAACAGATGAGAAAAGGTGTCACTCCATCTTGAGAGTATAGTATTTCACCATGCATAACTAATTGTACAGTACACTTCATTTCCATCTATGTGTATAAATGCGTGCTTTTTATGTATATCTTTTTCTTTGTATCCATTATAACTCGAACACACTGCTTGTGGATGCAATGCCATTGAAGATACAGGTGTTATTGATAGGTATATACTGGTGCGTGATAAGCTTAATTGCTTCTTGCGAAACAAGGCCTCCAATGAGTGCAGCCAGATTCGTAGTCTCCTTGTTAGCAAAACGAACACTATTTCCAAATATTGGTCTCATGCTCAATAAGCGTTGGATGGAAATAACTTACTAGTTCGTGCATGCTCTTACTATAGAGTCCAACTTTGACAGTTCTGAAGCCTTCTCATCGGAAACGCCAATGTTCTGCAGGACAGCAAGTGCTTCTTGTTTGAGAAACTCCACATCTTCTGCGCTAACACCTGTCACAGAACCTAAATTCACGCAATTGCTCCTTGAGATGATTGCTCGTTAGCCATGCTTAACATACCTGGCCATCGATGTGTTTTTGAATAGAATCGGTCAGCAGCGCGATAGGCGATATAGTATGACATGTTTGGATCATTCTCGACAAAAGTTACTTTAACGAATTCTGTAAGAACTATAGAAGACTCTTGTGCTATTGATTTACCTATTCGATCCTTTCGTGGATTGGTAACGTACTCTTCTTTTATGCTTCGATACTTCAATAGCTTGACATACGCCGCGTTCTTGCAGAAGCTTTGTATTGTCTCAGTAGGCACAACATTAGTGCCACATCCCAAACTCTCTAAGATATCATTTACACGTCTCGTCACAGCCAACAAGTCTTCTTGGGCCTTCTCCCGATAACTAAACAGCACGTTAGATCCTTGACAACTTGAATGAAGGCAATACTTGCACGTTCTGGAGTCGAACGTAGTTAGATGTATCAGACTTCATATCTGGCAATTTTCCAGATAAAGGCAATTGTCCTTCACCTTCTTGCGCAACAAAGTCCCTCACCGCTCTTGCGATCACCCAGAACGCAGGTGACTAGCTAAGCATTTAGTGATAAAACAAAAAAAAAGCCACGGAAACAGATACCTCAGCAGTAATATTTTCACATGCGGGATCGTCGAATATTTGTTGCACTTCCGAAGGGATCTAAATACTCACTGGTTAACTGTTAATAAGTTATCAAATATTGACACCAACATTGCCAGATGAGGGCGCAAGTCTCCAAACGTTAGCCATCGCTTCTTCAAAGTTTTCTTCTTCGATAGTCCGCATTCCGGCTCGTATCTGTTCCTTTAGCTGGTTGCGATCACTGTACGAGCTTGGTGGCTCTCCACCATGCTAAAGAAAATGCGTGAGCCAGTCCTCAGACTATATTTCAAACATATACCTCCGCTTTCCACAATTCGACGTATTTTAATATGATCACAACAAAAGGCACATGTGCATGGTCTGTTTGATCCAAGGAATCTAGATCAAACGTATCCACATAGTTCTTTAGTTGTTTAAATGGCGAGACTAATCGAAGATCAACCACATTCTCCGGATGCGATTCAATAACTAACATAAAAGTATTTGTGTAAAGAAAAGATTCAATAAGCAAACAATGGACATACTCGCATGTTCCGCCGACTGTACTCGGAATAAGCCAGAAAGGCCTTTGCACTGGACATGGATCAAGATTTTGTTTGTTTTGTCACAAAGCGTACTGAGCTTTATCGCGTCTTCTTCATGAAGATCTGTGGCAATAACCATACAGAAGGGGTCAAAGTATTCTGGCTCGTTGTTGATCAGCTCCGAAGGCGTCTGGATGACGGTTTTAGTGCTCTGCACGAAGCATAACATTACAAACGTCAAGACAACACGCACCTTTGCAGTGAATGAAGCAGAGACGTCTTCATTAAGTTCTTTCAGAAGCTCACTGACTGCTTCGGCTTTGGGGCGACCTACACATTCCATATCAAGGAAGAAATTGGTACTGATATCCTTGGCGTCAACTATGCCACCGTCCGCAATCGCAACACCTCCAATGCCTTTGAATGAGGTTATAAAAAATTACTGTTTATATAACAGATATACCCGGAAGGATCAGATTTTTCAAGATTTCGCAACCGGTTGATGTAGCATTCAACAGACATACGTGGGCGTTTTCCAAAGCGCTTTGACCTGCCGTAGCCCACAGACTGCATCAACAGTACACTTGCCATAAGCCCCATCATATTCAACTCTCCATTAAACTATATACCGTAGCTGTCTGTCATATTTCTGATTTTTCAATTCGTTTGTCGATGCCATCAGTCGAGAAAGAATATCAAGCAGTCTATCAAATTGATAACCCGCAAGCTGGAGTTTACAAACTTTTTATTGGTCGAGCAAAGGCTGAAATGGGCATTTGCTTATGCTGTACGCGTCCGTGCCAGCCTAGGTACTTCCGATATGTCGTTTGTAAAGGGTTCGGACGTGAAGTTGCGACTGTTGCAAACTACTTTACGATGATAACCACGTTGGCTGAGTATCATATGCGTGTCCGTTAAGCTTCGCTCCGATTAGCCAACAAAACTAACCATATCCTGTACAGATACGCGTCAGCTAAAGCAAGCATTCGGTAACCCTACTGGAGCCATTGGTTCTAGTCACAAAAACACAACGCCCCCCAGCCGTATCAGCCCTACCAGCCTTTTCTCATGCCTTAAAAGCAACATGCGTATTTGTGGTCTTAAACTATCAGCTTACATAATTGAATCAAACACTTAAATTGAAGTATTGCATATGCTTGTAAAAGTCTTCAGAAACGTATACGCACAAGCACACTCAATCAGAACATATATATTCTGTTCACATTAAAACCAAAACAACGGTTAAGACAGGTGATGCAACTTGTAGCGAGAAGTGATGATAAAATCCAACAGAGCATACTCTGCAGAAGCATGGAGAGGAGATTTTTGAGACAATGTTCAGTTCGTATACGACTAATATGAGTAAGAATACGAGAGACAGCGAACGAAAGAAACCTGTTTGGTGATATGCACCGGAAGCTATTTTATCCAAGCTTACTTGCGCAGACTTCCTTCTTTAGCTAATTAACTGTCCTGCTGCTCTGTGTACAAGACTCTACTAGATTGTAGCAAGCTCGACGCATGAACGTTGGTAATCGTCTACGGCGACCCAACTGTACACGTTGCGTATATTTCGATACTTGTCCCGTTCTCTCTGTCGTTGCTTCGCGAAGTTGGTTGTGTAACTTTGATTGTCTTAAAAGGGACTGGTTTTGGCTGTCCGAAGGGAAGACCAAGGCCGAAGGTTCAGTAAAATCTAGTAACTGCTGATCATTTGCGCATCCATGGCATTTCTTTCGGGATTTGTAAAAAGTGGTCTATCGCTCCTGGGAAAGGATTCTTCCTCTTTCCCTTATTTTCTGGGAGATAAAGTGGAATGGTTCGATGATTGTTCAATCTGGTCCCTACATCATGGTACCAAAAAGGTAACAACTGATGATTTGCCTGTAGGCTATTTAAATTCAACTTGTGCGATGCAGGAAGACGGATCGGAAGTCTCCATTTTTGTGTTCGACTGTACGAAAAACAGAGATAGAATACAGCTAGCGCGAAACGCTTTCAAAAGACTACGAACCATACGCCACCCCGATCTTTTACGTTACGTAGATGGTGTGGAGGTACCATTGTCTTCACAAGCCAGAGGATATGTTATCTAACTGTTTGAGTAACATAGAGCGACCAAGCGATCATGTTTGTCACCGATCCAGTAGAGCCATTATCCAATCAGCTCTCGCAAGATCCAGATAGCAACTTGATTTTATGGGGTCTTTATAAAATAGCGGTAGGTCCATGAAAAATTTGGACGCTTAAACCTGATCGATTTGGGATTAGAACGCTATTAAATTTATAAATAACGACTGCAATATGGTACATGGCAATGTGCGAATTTCTTCAATATTTACCAATAAAGCTGGAGAGTGGAAACTGGGAGGATTTGAGTTACTGTCATCGATGAAAGAAGAAAGTCCCATTATTCTGGTACGTCAATTTCGTAATAAGTGGAAAAGTAAGATGCAAAGCAGTAACTTACTATGGATTAGACATTTGGTGGCCTGGTCCCCGATGCTCAGAAATACGCTACACCTGAAGTGAAAAAGTCTGGTTGGACAGGGATCAAAGGGTGAGTCTTAGTCTATCCCGTAAATAAATGGTTACTAAGGTTGATTTTGATAGTCTCCCCACCACAGCTGTGGACTCGTTCCATCTTGGATGTGTGATCTATGAAGCATACAATCGCCGCTTTGATACAATTGATCAACTATCACAGAAAAAGGACATTCCCAGTGCTATGGCACGAGCTTACGACAGCTTACTGCGATCTTCCCCAACATCACGTGCAGACGCCGAAGCCTTCTTAGATGCTGGATTATCTTCAAAAGGCTTCTTTAACGTCGATTTTGTGCAAGTGAACCTATTTTTGGAAAATATAAGTATTAAAGACCAAAATGAGAAAGAAGGCTTTTTCAAGTTTGTATTAAAGAGATTAACTAGCTCCTCATGTTATGATCACGTCGCTTATTATTTTTCTTGGTTTTATTGTAGGCAGTTGGACAGTTCTGTTGATACATTTCCTAGCGAGTTTGCAAAGCACAAGATATTACCGGAGTTGGTGAATGCTTTTGAATTTGGATCTGGTAAAAATAATAACGTGATTTCACTCGCGGCTTACCGGTCATTGTGTAGGCGGTGCAAAGGCTTTGAACGCAATATTGAAAATTGGACAACATTTACCGGAAGATGAATACGAAAGCGTGCTTATTGGACCTATAGTACGCATGTTTGCCTCTCCTGATCGAGCCATCCGTATAAGCTTGCTAGAAAACATGTCGAAGTTTGTTGATCATATCCCCAACAAAGTTGTCTCCAACCAAATCTTTCCTCATATGGTCAGTACCTGAGACTGTGGAGACACTGTTCACTTATACGATGAATATTGCAGGCAACTGGCTTTTCCGACACAGTCCCACTTATTCGAGAACAGACAATCAAATCAATATTATTAGTAGTGCCAAAGGTTCGTCATATGCAAGGCACTTGTACTTGATACTGACACTGTTTTAGCTGAGTGATCGAATTCTGAACTATGACTTGTTAAAATATCTGGCAAAATTGCAAATGGACGAAGAACCAGGAATAAGAACGAATACAACAATATGTTTAGGGAAAATGGCGAAACATCTCAGCCCAGCTGTGAGTTGGAAGCAACAATAGCAATAGGAAACTGACCATTATTGTATTCTTAGACTCGGAAAAAGATTCTTGTGCCCGCATTTACAAGGAGTTTAAGGGATGGTTTCCATCACGCCCGGATAGCAGCTCTTATGGCACTTGCAGGTAGGTTCTAACCTTGCTGGATACAATCATGATCTCATTTCATGTCGGGTGTGATATTCCACAGCCACTGCCGAATACTACGGTGCCGAGGAATGCTCAGGCAGGATTGTTCCCTCTATTTCTCTAGTACTGATCGACAAAGAAAAGTAATTCAGAAAAGCCACCTTCCGTTTTGCTAATGATAGAATAGATCTGTGCGTAACCAAGCTTTTAAAACCATGGCAGTATTTATCGGGCGCTTGCAGGAGTTTGCAGATGAGATGGTACGTATTTAATATCTACTATCTCGAGACTTTCTGAACAATGGTTTAGCCGGAGACAGCTCTGGTCAACCAGCCTACTGGTACACCGGCTAATGAGTCAGAATCTCCGTCATCTGCAGCGTCAGCGGCCATGACAGTAGCAGGTGCGTTTGGAGGAGCCACAAAAGGCTTAGCAGGATGGGCCGTATCCTCGATCAATGCAAGAGTAAGGGAGCATTGGATGCGCTTTGTCCCTTTTCGCCTAATATATCATGGGTAGTTCAATTCTCCCAGTGGCGATATCGAAGCTGCTGTCCAACGGACGAGTGCGGAAAACACGAACGGCCAAAGCACATCAAATGTATCGCTCGCACCGGTTGAAAGCCGTATGCTTGATCTTGCGGCTGCCGAAGCCGATAATTCTCAAGATGGCTGGAATAACGAATCTGCTGATGATTTATTAGCGTTCAATGAGAATGAAGGATGGGGTAAATAACTAATGCTGTTATGAGACTTTTACAGAAATATGTGATTCTGATCGACGTAGAGCCATTTGAGGGTACTGTCAACGAGGAACCGGAACCTATTACATCTACTATACCCCCTATCCAGCCTAATGCAGCTCGCGTCGTTTCATCTTTTGCATCGGCCGAGCCAATAATAGACGTGAATAAGCCTAGTTCAGGGATGAAGCTGGGTCATAAAGCGAAAAGCTTCGGTAAGTATCAAATCAAGTCAGGCAATTTATGCACGTTAATTCATCTAAAAAAATTATGCCAGCATTCGAATCAGAAGATGTTGGTCAAAATTACCCATCGGCTGCAGCGCCAAATCCCGTCTCATCAAAGGAAGATAGGAAAGCAGAACTCGAACGCAGACGAGAAGAGCGACGACAGGTAAGAAAAGGATTTGTTTGTTTTTGATCATGCAGTTTAATATACACTTTATTTTCTTAAAGCGAATGGCTGAGCTTAGGGAAAAGAAGAAAGGTGGAATTGGAGCGAAGAAGATTGGATCACAATAACAACACAAATTTGGCCGTTGGATTCTACACTTGTCTTAACTTATAGAAAAAAAAATCGGCAGCTTGCTGCTGAGAACGTTATTAAGCACTTGATGATAACCTTATATACTTTCGGTAGTTAATCTGTCTACGCTTCTTTTTTACCGTATCGCATTTCAGTAATCACCTGCCTATCTCAACTAATTTTTCTTGCTTCTAATCAGTCTATGATAGTATAGTATGTGTGTGCTAAAGTCTTACATTCAGTAGCACCAAGGGGAAAACGGGGATACTAACTACAATTTGGCAGGGCCTGAAATAAAGATCCTATGCTGACAATACTGAATTAAGCGCTGATCCTAGATCTTGCTTTAAATATATAATCGAGCAAGTCTGCACTGGCGATGTCAGTAGCACTCTGAAATCCGAAGATTCCAACTGGTTTCGTGTTGCCTAATAATAACAGGATGTTAGTCTGGAAGACGAAACGTGGGGAATGTAAAATACCTGGATTGCGTGTCCCTGTTCTTTCCATCGTTTTCATACAGTGAAGCATATGGCTATTTTCCTCGATACATGGATCACCTACTTCCATTTGCATAAGCTATGCTAATCATAAGTCAGGGCGGACACTTGTCTTGCGCAAAGTACAGAATCGATTCCTCAATAGAGGATTATGCCATGACTATATTTCCTGAAGGCAAACGGGGCGGCCTTCTTTTCTTAAGGAAATAATCCCGGTTAAAAAGTGTCAAGACAACGGGAAAAGAAGGGACGATTTGTATGCAAACAATCATTGATAAAGACCGCTTTCATTTGCCGTACCTAAAACCAAAAAGAAAAGACGACTGATTATTCTTTGATGTCTCCCACTTTTGGCGGATCCATGATATTACCGTTTTGTACCCTTGCTGCCTACGCAGCACGCCAATGCTTCCTCACCCGATATCCATCACCCATACGCCCCCCGCCCCCCGCCTAACTAGCCATTTTGGTGTTGCGTATGGGTATATTATATAGAGAGCAACAAAAGTGAAAATACAGTGTCAAAATCAATCTATTGAAGCGAAATTAACGTCGTGAAACAATAATCTGAATGATTTCCTCAAGCTCTGGAAGGAGGATATTGAACAATACAAGAAATCTAAATGTGAGGATCGCTCGCCTTGAAACGGGCCATCGAAAGCGCCATTATTCATTGCTCCTTACCTATACCAGAAAAAAAGTCAAACATTACATATTGTATACTTCCTTATAAACACGTCGCAAATAATATTCAAAACTGCTTACGCAGCTTTCCTGGCTTGGACATGAAAAGTCTATTCTCATTGTAGGAAGAGACGTTTGCAAGTGCAATATACAGCTGTGCATGACAGAGAACACAGGCTATAACAGACAGACTAGATAGTGAGGAGGCTAACCTTGTGCTCTATTGAATGTCACCATGAAACGCAGCCCAGGATAGAAACGGACCATGACCTAGGACGAAATGTGGAGGATCTATTCCCAAAGAAAAAGGAATTATACGCGAAATATCTACTACTCGTCGGCATGACTGCTGACTACGGTGGCAGCTTCAGTGTGATAAGTGAAAACCCTACATGTCTGTTCAGCGGTAATGATGAAAGTTTCTATCATGGATTGAGCTTGTCGATCAATGCAATTGGCTGACTATAACGTAAAATACGTATGAAAACGATTGCAATTTGCAGTTCATCTATGTTTAAAAGTACCTATGTATGAGGTTTGTTTCTTGAGCTTGATTATTATTTGCAACTGAAGACTGGAATCCAGGATATGATGGAAGCAAGCTGCTATTGAAGATAAAACAGACAGTTTCCGGTAGAGGGGTATTAGCAAGCGCTTCATAGTGAAACGGGCAAAGCTACTTTAAAAGTACCTATGCATGAAGACCAATTAAAAATTCTAGCACGCAAGCTGATAGGGTTAGCCCGACACAACCTAATGATAGACCAAGAATGGCCACTTCCATCGCAAGTTGAATAGTATGGTATTATAAAAAATCCTATGACCGTTGAAGAGTGTAAAGAAGTTTAAACAGAGGAAAAATATAACGATGCTTACATATGCCTTTTTGTCTTTCCAATATGGAAATTACTATGGCGATTTGGAGCTTATTTCCATAAGTCTTTGCGAAGGATAAGGAAACAGTATCTGAAAGAATACCTTCAATGGAAATTCGTGCTAATAAAAGCCCTTTTATGCGGCTCCAACATCAAACTCGAGCTTCTTTAGTATATGTAAAGGATAAATACAGGACATGTTTTTTAATATAGATATACATCTGAGGAACGAGAGAATGTGATTCTGACAAATCACGCGTAATGTATCAAATTACTGTTCCAATCGAAATTTATTTCCAGGGTATGTTTGTGCGTTGATTGATGATGGTGTGTTGCGCAGCCCATTGAACTCCTTCGTTCATGCGGCGATTCACGGTTTGCGGGTTCATTATGACAATGATGTAGTCAGAAATAGTGCGATTGGATGATAAGTCGAGTGAGAGGGATATCTATAGTAACGAAATAAAAAAGAGGGGATCAATAAGATATCTCATTTCGTCGTCCTTCTAATACGATGCGTTACTTGTTTTAATGAATTTTGCAGATGGGAAGTGTTTGGCCAATACGTGAAGATAAATGGTATGCGAATTCCTGGGCAGATGTTGCGCAGAGTTGCTGTAAATGCATCCAACCTTGCTTTCTCGTTTGACCAATATTGAGCACTAAATCACGTTAATTTACTTATAACTGCCAAGCAATGAACTTACTTGTCCGAGTCATCTATGCGTGCATCTTTCATTTCTGACAATGAGAAAACGACCGCCCCGATTTCTTCGACCGCCTAGATGAATCCAGTTATGATTCATTCCTGATGATGGTAGTTAAGGTACTAACCTGTGCATATAACTGGTCACCCGGTGCTACAGATCGAACGACTATATTGCACACGTCGTAATGCTCCATCCGCCTTGAGAATTCTCTGTCAAGCCCAAATTTATGTTCGAACCAAACTGCAGCAGATTCCTCTCTGTTGGCGATCTGTATCCACATTTGCCATGTTGACTTAGTACTTGTGTCTTCTCTTAAAGGTTCGAACTCTTTCATCTTGGTTTTGATAAGTGGATAAACAACTTCTGCAAAGTTCTCCGTTTCCCAAACTGATTGATCTTTGCTTTCCACAATCTTTTGATGGAATGAGAAAATAGGACAACCTAACCAATGAAGGCAATTACCTGGTTACATGCTCGCAAACTCTTTAATTCTGCCTGTATTGCGTCGGTGGCTTTCCTTTTTGCGTTTTGATCGGCACATTTAGCTGTACTTGAAGTTTGCGCTACTGTGACCCGCTGTTGAAAATGCCATAGTTGATTCCGTCTAGCAACTCTCTTATGACGTTTTTCAATACGAGAACGAACACGTTCCACCCATTGTCGAGTCATATGGCGTAAACGTCCCATTCGCTGATAGCATTTAGTCGCAGTAATCTCAGCGTGCTCATTTATCGTTGTTTCAAGCAATTCGTTGAACCATTTGTTAGATAATTCGGTAAGAGTTGCTTGAATACGTGATCGCTCCAGTTCGCGTTCCGCTTTTTCTCGGAGAAGTCTTTCTTGATATGCTGCTTCCTCTGCCGCCTGGCGTCGTTGTTTATCCATCTCTGCTTTCATTAGCGCAAACCTCTCTGCTTCTTCCCGCCGACGCCTTGCTTCCTCAGCCTGTTTCAAAGCCTCTTCCTTTTCTCGCTCACGCTGTCTTGCAGCGATCTCTTTTTGTAACATCTCCATTTCTCTCAAATGTTCTTGTCGTCGCCGCTCCTCTTCCTCTGCTTGCATACGCGCTCTTTGTTCTGCTTCACGCTGCGACTCAATTTCCTTTGCACGTTCAATTGCAAGTTTCTCCGCATCTAACCGTCGTTGCTCTTCTTCTAGTGCTTCTATGTCTACCGCCAGCGGTATCGCTACAGGTGTAGCCAAGATCGATGAAGTTTGAGGGACAACAGCATCCACGTTTTCGGCATTTATGATATCCACTAACGACCGACCGTTTTTCTTTTTTTCCACGATCATCGATTGCCGAGGTTTTGGATTTGACAAAGGTTCTACAAGGTTTTGTTAGACACTCTATCTCAATACGAAACAAGCATCGTTACCGATAAAATAGGGTGCTTTGGATGTAAAATGCTTTTGGCCGAATCGGATATATGGTTCTTCTAACGACATATCGACAGGTAAACCATAAATTTCCACTTCTTCCAATAGGTGTTCCGATGTATCGTATGCAAGCACCTGCCGAACACGTTCCACAGGGACACCAGAGTGAGCCTTGTTATATGCCGTATTCATTGCCTTCAGAGCACCTTTTCGTACTTCTGGAAAGTGCCATTCCAACATGCAGCTCATCAGGAATGGTGTGCCAGGGTCTCTGATAAGCTTAAAGAATTTGGAATAAAAATTCTGAGAGGCTTCGATATTTTCGGGTTTATGCCGCCGTGAAGCTGTCTGCAATATCTCGTTATTCCGTTGCGCCAATCCATAAAATTGCAATGCCCGTTGGATATACGGATGAAAAAAAAGATGGGGTGGTAAAGACATCGTCTGCCGAGCAACATCTTGATCACGTATGTGAGTGATAAGATAATATGCACGGAATTCTGCTTCGTTTTCCGTCTCAATCTCCTCTTCACGCAGATCGTCATAGAATTCCATGAGACTCAGCAGCACTAAATTGCCCATCTGGCTTTAGCAAATCCAAAGGCAATCATGATTAAGTACCTTTCCGGAGTTGTTCAGTTTCTTGCTGCTCACTGAATTTCTCATCTCCCAATTCGCACATCTCATGAAACGAAAGGATATGGAATCGTGCTATTCTCTCGTGCACTTTGATAGCAGACAGACCGCGAATATTCTGCAGGGTAAAATCCTGTCGAATGGATCGTGTTCTATCACGAATAAAGCTGTGACATTTTTCAAGCGAATAGGATGAGAGGATGTCGCAGATCAGATAATCCAACGTTTTCTTGGTAATGGAATTTTTGCATCAGATATATAGGGAGAGAAAGAATACATTTTTACCTCGAGAACAGATGGCGGTCTGACATCGGAAGGGAGAGGTTGTTCATTGCCCGCTGCTGATCGCCGATATGCTTTCACCATTTTTTCAGGATCTGCGTTACCAGCTTCATCCTATTCAACATTCCAAAATGGGTTTCTAAGCTAGACATTTTACACAGCAAAATCTTCAATTACCATTTCCAGTGCATCCAATCCATGCTGAATCTCACGCTCAACAATTTCGAAATCAGGACACATAGTTTGACAAGTTCCTTTAAACTCAATGGCATCCTCTAACCGTCTCGGAATATCGGGATCAGCAATGAAACCTTGTTCAATAGCTTGACGTCTCTCAAAAACACGATTTCGTTTGAGCTGCAGTTTTTTTAGGTTCAACGTGAGCGATATTGCCGATTATACGAAAGGTGGATACAAAGAACGAAAGCTGACCTGATCGTATAATGCACTTTGGTTCGTCTGCCCAAAGCGCGTTGCGCGTTCCGCTGGACTCATTGTGCCTTTACGAGAAGGTTGTGATGTAGATAAATCTTCCAATAGGTCAGGCTGCGACCGCACCCAAGTCTTGTTCTTAAAGCTAGACCGGTTACCAAGTCCTCCTCGGCCTCCTCCTCGGCCTCCTCGTGGAGATGATTGCTGTCGTTGCTGGTGTTGTTGTTTCTTTGGATCACCAAACCGGCCATTGTTTTCATTGTTACGTTTGTTAAATGAAAAAGCGGATGCTTTCACACCAGCAAACATGACGGGTGGAAAGTGAAGAACAACAGCAGACAAGATGGAGACCGTTATTGATTCGCCGTCGCCGACGTCACGTGCAACGCATTTTAAAAAAATGAACCTTCTTTTGATGAAAGAAATCTGAACGCTTGTATTCCTGCTATGACTTCTTGATGTCCTTAACTTTGCTGATTTCTAGCGAAGAAACTAGTACAATACAATGTTGCAGAGAATATCGTTTGAAAAAAGCCTACGTGTGTGTTCTTCAGAAGAAAGGGCACATTGACAACATGGCACATGATGTTACTCTGCTAGCAGGGGCTAACAACATTTGCGAACCGACTGTAGCTAAGACTAGAGCGTAGAAACGAAACATAGAGTTTTCCTGAAAATATAGGGTTATAGCTGGACATTTGCCGAAAAACGTTCAATGAGGGGGCGTGTCCAGGCTCATAGCAACACATCCTTTTCTCTACGTACTGGCTGAAATTGTCTCCATCTATGTTGTTCCACAAAGTAGCCTGTATTGCTAATGTGGGACCCGTTATTCTAATATAATATTTCCTGATTACAGCGATGATCCCGATATTTTATTGCAATTCAACGTCAATGGGCCAAGATAGCACCGGCCAATTATCGTTGGCAAGAAGCGAGTGCAGCTGCTATCACAGGATCATATGGTAAGCGTAATTTAGTTACGGTATAATGGGCATAGCGAGAATCTGAACCTCATATCCGAAAGCCGGCAATCTGTGAAAGGCATATCCGCGGTTCTGAATCGCGTTGTTGTCAAGCACGAAGGTATGTCAGATATGTTTGGAGATTTCACCGCTGCGAACCAGGTGATAGATGTTCTTCTAGCTGTAACATACCAGCGGTAAACTTTCGGTGTAGTTTCGCAGTGTTTAAAGAAAGTGAAGTCAAGGTTGCCAAGGAAATATTGGCAGATATCTGCCCGATCCGATAGTTTCCATGACAAGGTTCGTAAGGGGATCTACTATTGAATATGAGACCTCTATACTACAGTGCTTTTTTGCAGCATTGCATTGTACGATCTAAGATTTTCTTCCGGGGTCATGTTGTATGTAAACTGTGTTAAACAAGGTTGATTTTCCCATAGCGGAAGATTATAGTCGGTTTTACTGCACGGCAAAAAAAAAAAAAATCTAGGAAGATCCAACCGAAAGAGGTCAAAGGCCCTAGTGATCTGTATATGCTGGAATCGTTTCATTTACACATCCTGTCTGATCCAGAGAGCTATAATGATATTAAGAAGCACCAATTCGGTTCTCAGGCTTTATTATCCACAGACACCGCTGAAAGTTTTCCCACGGTAATGAAGTTTGTGTACGCACAAAATTTGTTTGATTCAGCGCGATAACCGAAACGTTGTGATAGAAACCAAAGCATAGCATGTACGCAGTGCTCATGTACCTACATGAGATGACATCCCTTGCCTCTTTCGGACGTAAAGCGCGCTCACCGCTAGGTCCGTAAGTGGCAAAACCCAGATTACGTGCATTTGTAAGTATATCTGATAACAAAATGTGACCTTACCCGATACAGTTTCTGCTTATCTTCAAAAAATCCATTGATCAAACGAGAAGTATAAATTGATCGTTACGCTGTGACATGCTAGTAAAGGATGACTGTGCGCACATTTTTCCTAATTTGCAAATCATGGACCAGGCTTCCTTAGTCAGCTTGTCGCAGTATTCTGCTCTTTCGAATTAAAGGTACAGCTAGCCAATGACGAAATGGGTACTCATCCAAGTTGGAGTTTCAATATATTGATGTACGTTATCAAACTTGGCATTTCATTTCCATTAAACCAACACCAAAAAACAAAGAAATAAAAAAAAGATATAATCGTGTCATTTGATGAATGTATTGTGCGATAGAAAATTCTCCAAAAAAGGCCAGGGTCTCTGATTTCGACGAATGAGCCGCATGGTTGTACCAGCGTGTTGCTCGCTGGCGCGGACAGTCGGTCTGTCAGACATCGGGCGTCTAATCCTCGGTTAATCAGATTTGTCACCCAGTAATTCAAACTATCTAGAAATAAGCAAAGGCATTTCTGACATGACTAAAAATTGGAAACCTATCAATGATTGAGATTATCAGATAGTTTATTGCTTGATCTGGGCATGGAGCATCGAAAACGTTGCATTCCCAAATTGGTTGAAAACTGTAGGCAGACGTAAATAAAAAACCGAGTGGCTTAAAGGTCGGAGATCACAGCATAATGAGCGCTTATTCTTCACTGGTGAACCTTGCTTTCCGTTTTTTCTTTAATTATTTAACCAGACGTTTTATTATCAACACTAATGTTTCTGGGTTTTCTCGCAAAGTAATGTCGATAGGAAATATCCATGATATTATTACAGACGCCTCGCGTGTTCTGCGAGAAGAAGGTCAAGCGCTTTACGACGCCGCTCAGCGACTTCAATCCAATCCAACTTCACGAGATGGCTATGAACAAGCTATATACTATATGTTTCGTGCGCTTGATGCTGGTGGCAAGATCGTGGTAACAGGTGTCGGTAAATCTGGAAAAATTGGTGAAAAGATCGTGGCAACCATGCTTTCAACCGGCACATGTGCCACATTTCTTCACCCGGTCGAGGCATTACATGGCGATCTGGGAGCGATCCAACCTCAGGACGTGGTGCTGGCGCTTTCATATTCGGGGAATACAGAGGAATTACTTTTACTGCTACCTAGTTTGAAGCGTCGCAATGTGCCTGTGATCGGCATGGGTGGGAATGCCAGCAGCAAATTGGCTAGAGAATGTGTTGCTTGGTTAGATGGCGGGGTAGCCAAGGAAGTAGGTGGAAGGGAAATTCCAGCTCCGACGACATCAACGACCTTAGCCTTAGCCTTGGGCGATGCGGTGGCACTCACTTTAGCCAAACTGCGATTCTTCACTACAGACGGCTTTGCGATGAATCATCCGGGTGGATCACTTGGTCGAAGATTACTATTAAAAGTTGAAGACTGCGCCGTTCCGGTGGACAAGGTGGCCACAGTAAGCCCTAAAGACTCGTTGGATATTGTGATCATGAAGATGACCCAACACCCAAAAGGCGCAGGTGTTGTTGTTCTCAGTGAAGAATATCCTTTTTCACCACCATCACCACCTTGCTCTTCTGCATCTTCCACTGATGAAGAGATGACACAGGATGGACCTAGTAGGGAAATCCTCGGTGTTATCACTCACGATGATATCCATAACATCTTGAAGTCTAAGCGTGAAGGAATCTTTCATATCCGAGCATTAGATATCATGAAAGATGACCCAGAAGTATGTTCCGTGGACGAGCTCGCTGCGGATGCCATGCGGAAGATGATCAATCAGGACAAGGTACCTTTTCTTCCGGTTGTAGATAAGGATAAACAATGGAAAGGCGTGGTTACGCTGAAGGATTTGCAGGAGCTATTCTAGATTGTTATACGTTTTTTTTTCAATTCTCCCTTATTCCCCTCCATTCAACCTAGCTATACTGTATATTACTTTTGTTTATGATTTTTTTTTCTTTTTTAGAACTGTAACTTTTATGAAAGCCTATATTTCTGTGTATCCATTCCCCCCCCACTGCTCCTATTTCTTTCCCTTCTCATTTCCCGCCGCGGACATCTCTTGTCTTTTGTCCCCTCTCGTCCGATTTCTTCTTTTTTTATTGTGCTACATTGATTAGCTTATGCTATTTCGATCAGTTTATTTAATGAATAGATGCCTCTATCATATCAGAGCTGGGCAAAGCCTATGTATATGGTGCATGTGTATATGCGGATGTGTATGCGTGTGTTTGCTGCATAAAGGTTGTGCGAGTCAAATTCTTTTTTAGGGATCAACTCGTGGATTCAGGAGTGTGCAGGGACAGATGTGTGCGCGAGAAAAGGAAAACAAGAGACCATGCATTTCACTGTCTTGGTGTAAACATCATCCGCTCAAAATAATGCGGTGTATTTGTTCCTCCCTCTCCTTCTTACATCTTTTCGCTTTTCTTTTCTTCTTAGTTTCTTAATTTTCTGTTTATACCTAATCATTTTACTATGAGAGAAATCATCCATGTACAGGCTGGTATGTACATCTCATCTATATACAAACCAATAGCTAAAATCACTATGATCTATTTACCCTGCGATTGATATCCCTTAAGGCCAATGTGGTAACCAGGCAAGTCATCTGAATATAAACCATTTGATGAAGGTTCAAACTGACAAAGACAGATTTCGCTCTAGATTGGTCAAAAATTCTGGGAGACTATCAGTGAAGAACATGGCATCGATACAACCGGTGCGTATGCGGGAGACAACGACCTGCAACTAGAACGCATCAACGTGTATTATAACGAAGGATCTTCCAACAAATATGTCCCAAGGTTCAAAGAAAAAGAGACCTTTATTTTCGTTTTCTCGTCACTTGTTTCCATGCTGATCCGTTATGTAAACCTCTGTTTAGAGCTGTCCTTGTCGATCTTGAACCTGCCACAATGGATTCTATCCGTGGTAGCAAATATGGCAAGCTGTTCAGACCAGACAATTTTGTCTTTGGCCAGTCGGGCGCAGGTAACTCGTGGGCAAAAGGCTACTACACCGAAGGCGCCGAACTGGTGGATTCTGTTCTGGATATCATTCGTAAAGAAGCCGAACATACGGATTGTCTTCAAGGATTCCAGTTAGCCCATTCCCTCGGTGGTGGAACCGGCTCCGGTATGGGATCCCTGTTGTTGAGCAAAATCCGCGAAGAATATCCTGATCGCATGCTCTGCACGTACTCCGTTGTCCCCTCACCCAAGGTTTCGGATACTGTTGTGGAACCCTACAACGCCGTGTTGACCGTCCATCAGCTGGTGGAGAACTGTGATGCCACCTTCTGTATCGACAACGAAGCCCTCTATGATATTTGTTTCCGTACGCTCAAGCTATCCAATCCTGCCTATGGCGACCTGAATCAGTTGGTTTCTACTGTCATGTCCGGCGTATCTACCAGTCTCCGATTCCCAGGACAACTCAATGCTGATCTTCGCAAACTCTTTGTGAACATGGGTAAACAAAATATATAACTTATAACAACAAAATGCATACTATGATAGTATTTGTCTCACGCACCCCTTACCCGAATTCAGTGCCATTCCCTCGTCTCCACTTTTTCATGGTCGGTTTTGCCCCCCTGACGGCGCTTGGATCTCAACAATACCGCAACGTTAGTGTGCCTGAACTGACAGCACAAATGTTCGACGCACGTAATATGATGGCCGCATCCGATCCCCGTCATGGTCGTTATCTTACTGTGGCTACCATTTTCCGTGGCCGGTTGTCTACTAAAGAAGTAGAGAATCAGATGTTGGCTGTTCAACAGAAGAACTCCTCTTATTTTGTGGAATGGATCCCCAGCAGTGTCAAGACCTCTCTCTGTGATATCCCACCAGTCGGATTCAAAATGTCTGGCACTTTCATTGGCAACAGCACAGCCATCCAAGAATTGTTCAAGCGTGTCAATGATCAGTTCACGGCCATGTTCCGACGCAAGGCTTTCATCCATTGGTATACAGGGGAAGGCATGGATGAAATGGAATTCACTGAAGCGGAATCCAACATGAATGACTTAGTGTCTGAGTAAGTTTGACATGCATGCTTCTGCATTTTTCCAAAGAAAGAAAAAGTACTGTTTTGGCTCAACACAGCTGTACTATTCTTTATTAGGTACCAGCAATATCAAGAAGCTTCGGCTGAAGGAGAAATGGACGAAGGAGAAGACTTTATGGAAGATGAACAGCTTGAAGAATAATCCGCTGTTCGATTCTCTCCTTCTCGCATAACAACAGAGTAAAATAAATCTTTTCTTTTTCTTTTCGCTTCAATCAAGGTTTATCAAACCGGGCTGTGCATGTGAGTGCGACAAGTTAAGGTTTTCTGCACATGCATATTCATCGCCTAGAAATGAGGCATATACTATGCTTGTTTTGTTCGTACGCTAGATGCCATTAGATTGAAGGAACAAGCGTAAAAGGGAGAGACTTTGGGCGATCCGTCAACCCAAGGCGCAAAACAGTTCCATATTTAGATCACCGATAAGTGCCTCATGTGGTGTCACAGATTCTGTAATATGCGTTTATATTGCCAGGAGCCGATTGAGCACAACACATGTTCAATAGATTCGGAACGTAATCGATGCTTTCCCCGTCGTTGTTGCTCGAAACGGGAAAAATTCATTTTCAAGAGTTGTTTCAAGACTTGGCTTGATCAAGAGAAACGTTTAGCACTTGTCCAAAAAGGTCATCGTCAAATTGTCATTATCGAACGTTTAGCCTAGTTAACCGCAGAAGTGCACATCAGCTCAATATGCATGCTTTCCGCCATCCAACATATAACTAACGTTTCAAAAAAAACAGCATTCCAGCATAAGGAAAACAAAAGACTAAAGCACAGCGTACGTACAAAAGAAATGGGATAATAAAGGCGATAAAGAAGAATGTCTCGCGCGAAGGACATAAGAAACACTCTCAAGTACCATCAGCGAGGTTGCAAAGATGCAACTATTGTGGCAAGAAGATTCTGCTGGAACAGGATAGCATAGTACAGACTGAGCAACATAATATCCAGGCTTAGATAAAATTTGATTCTACATTCTAAAGATACTGGTTTGGGCCGTTCTGAGGATCGATTAGATATTCATATATGGATCTGGCTATAATAAGTGTAAGATCTTTGGTAGAGGGCAGCTCTAAGCAGAATGGAACTACATGGCCCCTCTCTTAGCAGGCTTGTCAACGTGCTAACTCTCAACTTGCCTTCATTAGTGCAAAGTAACAAGGATAAATATTAACCCCGTCTTCCCAACCTTGCCAAGCTTACGTATTCCCTGCTACTGATAGAGCAAACAACGGCATGTGGCTTAATTTTTCTCTTTTGTTTTATTTGATGCACTACATGAACTACCTTTAAACAATAGAATTTCTGAACCACTGAGCGCACAGCATAGAAGAGTTGCGGTTCAACGGTTATCTTGGCTAGAGAGTATGCCGTTCTCTAGTTGGTATTATTAGATATATTGCGTGATGCCTTGGTAGCTCTCATGGTAAGGAAGAATGACAACAACAATGTTTGCTTTCAAAGGTTATGTTTCTACTACATAAACTAAATCCATAATTGGCAATAAGTCTTCTCTTGTGGGTAATAGGAGACCTTGAATTCCCTGCTTTGCACTCTCCTGGCGCAAAAAGAAAAAAAAGGAAGAGCGACACATTTTTTGTGATCTATGGAAAAATCAAGGGGAGTTATACTCAAAAGATCAGCAAGGATTGTACTACTCATGTATTATATACTAACCCTGTCCTACACTCAGAAACAAAAGTGTAGAATTGTATGTGGACTAGTTAACAGAAAAGGCAGCCAGTCAAAACATCTGTTTGAATACTTTGCGACAAATCTATGTATACCGATGAGTAGTGATAGGACCTTTAGATAATAACTTGGATTTAGACGTAAAATAACCGGGGTAAGAGAATCAGTTAACAGGCTACTCGTATAAATTGTATGGCATGAAGACTGTTACCAGGACGAATAGGCCAGTCCAATATAACAAAGTACAGCGCATAACCTAAGTACAAATCATTAGGAAGACTGGGGATAGCGATAGTCGTGCAGATGAAGACAAAGAACTCGTAAGGTGTCTGTTTAAATGATTATCCAGAGTTTGACTTCATGGCGTTTGATCCTTTTCATGAACGTTAGGGATATTGAAGTAAAGCAATTGAATTTAGCCAAACTAACCGATTTAATGTGTGAAGATACTGATCAGATAACAGCTTAAACCAAACTAAGTCCTTTAGTCCAGGTGTAAGAAGGATGAATATCACTGCAAAAGAGGAGGCATCAAATCTTCTACGGTTGGCGAAGAGTTTGCATGGCTTTAAGCAAAGAATATTGCGCTGCAGAAACCCAAGTGATTGGAGCCACGTACAAGACACTTGTGTATCAAAAGTATGTCATTAAAAACGAACAGACGGCACCCTTTCAACGATAAGACATTTTACGCGCTTTGCAAGCTATAGCTATCGATCAAGTCTTATCGATTCCTGGATAAAAGGCATTTTTCAACATGGTGCTGTTTTGGTCGCACAAGTCATTCGATAGTCAAAGGCATCAGAAGAGAAGACGTAATTGAATCAAGCAGATATCTGGATACCAAACTCAATCGGAGCATATTTCAACAGACATGCGGTAGAACTGAATACATAACTCAGATTGCCTATTTTGCAAGGGCTCTAGATCCCTAAAGGATGTAGTAGAGAAGTTTTCTAGTGAATGAAGATGAATCACGCTACAACATATCCGGGGTAGGGGGACCTGACTCCGACGGTCTGGGTAAACAATTTCTCATTTTGATTTTGGATAGATTGTCCCCCAAACGTACAGAAATCTCTATCAGTTTTCTGTCAGATAACCGGGAAGAACAAGACTCGTTTCAATGCTTCTGTGAAGCAGTAAAAAAGGAAGGTGATCAACAAACGGGACAAGATAGAATATCTAGTCTATTTTCCGGATGATAAACACAAGTTATAGAAGGGCTGAATGGATTGCACGTTGTCGCAAAGCCGCATTTTCCCGAATCGTGACCAATGGATTGATGGTCTGTGTGGCATCCTTGAATTGACAAAGATAGGTTTGTTTGGGTTTAAGGCAACGTGATAAAATATTGTGATTTCAATGGATGAAGACATGTAGTAAATCAGATAGGACAGGAGAAAAGGGCGCTTTGTTTATATGTACAGGGTAGAAAGGATCCAGACAGAGACAGAGAGGGATGGTATGGCAGGGGGGGGAGCAAGGAAGATAAGGACAGCACCCAAGAAACAGAGGTTACATTTTCACGAGGGTTGGGTGCTGTACGATTGGGTGAGGGCAACCCAACTTCTGTTGTTTCGATTTTTCAAACCCAACAATAAGGTTTTCCTCTTCAGCCTTCTTGTACACCACCCTTTTATTTCCAATCTCTCTCTCTCTTTCTTTCTTTTTCCTTTCCTTTATACGGCTTTTGCGAGGGCGTACAGTCCCTTCATGGAGAACTTGCTGACGATCAACAAAACCCAGGGCACTTGTGATGAGGCCCTGGACCTGGACGAGTTCTTTGCAGAACGTCTGGCGCCACTGTTGCAAAAGTTCAAGTACCGGCTACACCATTTCGAGAACAGTCTCGGCAGTGGACGTCTACAGGGCACATTAGAAAAGATTAAGAAAAGTCATTCCATGCTCGAGACACTCGACAAAGAATGGCAACATCGCTGGCAGCAGTTCAACAATTGCCAGCCCTCCCTTTTCTTGACGCAGACCCTGGAACAAAGCGTGGCCGACTTATCTGAAAAGTACCGAGAATTAGAGACGTTAATGACAGACGATTATTTCGAGAAAACACTAGAAGATACCATTGATGCCATGATATCGACCATTGAAGAAGTAGATGGTCGTATCTCAGATGCGCTCGAGCATGCCTACCAAATGCGGAACAGAGTCAATGAAACAATTCACGATATCGCAGACATGGCTACAGAGCAAATGGAACATTTACGGCAGGCCATCGCCTATGGTGCTAAGCGATTATTGCATTATGATGAATTACCGGCACCTTGGCGCAACAATAGAGTAAATGATTTAGCACCCGTGCTGCAAGGGTACTAATAATCTCATTTTATATGTCTTATAGCATATCCATACCGGCTATCGATTCCTCTCCACTCCAACAGATTGTTTTCACTCCCTCTTATATATCCACAATGAAACCGGAAACATTTACACTCATCTTGTCGGTTTCTTCGTTTTTCTCGGCATTGGCATTTATGAGCTCTTTTATTCCCAGCTTCTTTCCGGCGTACCAGGGCTAGACAAAATTATTTTCGCCATATTTTTTATCGCGGCCTGCAAATGTCTCATGTGCTCTACCGTCTGGCATACGCTTTCCGGTATCAATGATTACCAGACATTTACACGTATGGCTTGCCTAGATTATGTAGGCATTTCCGTCTTGATTTGCGCAAGCATCATTCTGTGCGAGTATTATGGATTCTATTATTGTGATTCATGGCGGAACACATACATTGTTGGCACTGGCACATTGGCCATGATCGGTGTTGGTATGCCATTTATGAAATGGTTCGATGACATGGGTAAGCAAGCCAAAATAAAAAAAGAAAAGCAATAACGAACTGAACCTGACGTTCCCAAACCTTTCCTACTTGTTTCAATATAACATTTACAGAATATCGATGGATACGAATTATGTTCTTTATCAGTCTTGCATCCTCTGGCGCCATTCCTATTGCGCATCTTGTTTCCATTCACGGTGGCCTGGCAACCGGTGCTTGGCTGGCACCTGTGGCAAAATCGCTTGCATGTTATATCTTGGGTGTAGCTGTTTATGCTAATCAGTTACCCGAAGCCCTGTGGCCTGGTCGGTTTGACCACCTTGGCCATTCCCACCAATTGTGGCACCTCTTCGTTTGCGGTGGCATTTGGTTCCATTATACTGCAGCAGTCAAATTCGTTAATCAGAGAGATGGATTCGGTTCCTGCGATCTGGAGACGATCTAGAGCGATTGCTTTCAACATATACATCAATTCTTGGTTATTTAAACCTTTCAACATATTTCATCAAACCCTTGTCCTTTAATATTTTTTTCCTATACTTTGCAAATTTCAGGTCCATCAACAGGATAAGAGTATGTTAATAAAAACAAGAAAGAAAAAAGTCTGCATTTAATCTTTAAGACGGTTAAGGATTTCAAGGACGTCTACAGTGCCAAATTCTGTTTCTACTTTTTGTTGAGGATTGGGAGACAAGACCTGAGCTGCAAGATTCCATGCTCCTCGTGTAAGGTATTGTGCTTTTGCTGTTGTCTGGGCTTCCAGACCCAATCCGGATGTAAAATCCCATAAGCTTCTCATGTAGGCCTCTCCCTCATCGCTGCCATACATTGTATCGATGTAAGCAATATCGTCAAGCGTACGGAAATCTCTAGGAGCCTGAGTTCCAAGCGCAGTAAATGGGCCGTAATGGTTAAAATAGGCCTGGTGAATGATATGTTTATGACTGCTAAAATCCTCCGTTGTACTGCGATTGAAGAAGGCCGAAGGTAAAGCATGCCTATTGGGCATTGTAAGGTCCGGAAAAGAGGCAAAAGGTTTGTTAGAAGGAATCAAAGAAGTTAGATCATTCACTAAGATATAGAGGAAAATAAAAACAAGAATCAGAACATCGCAGGGCGTTCTCTTTGTAATTCTTTTTTTACCTCCGTTTACGGTGGAAAGGGATCCATCGGGTGCATAGATGGAACTGCCACCGGACTCCATTAATTTTTTTTTCTTTTTCTTTCCATGTGTGCGGGTGGGTGTCAGGCTGCGTGAGGAAACGACAGGATCTGTGCTTGGTTCTCGTGTAGGTAGTCCCAAGTCCACCAAAGGAGCGCTGCTGATGGCTCCTAAAATATCGACATCCTCTTCCACCTTGATATTCACAGATGCTTCAGACTGTTTTCTGGAAGGGGTCTCCATAGATAGCTCTCTTTCATTTTGCTCATAGACCACTGTTTTAGCAGCTCGATCAATGGCTTTGATAGCATATTGTTCTAGTCTGTCTGCGCTTCGCCAATAGATAGTATTGGCTGCATTGTACGTCTTGGCATTGCTCACAATCAGCATGAAATCTTCACGGAATTCATCCATATGTTGATACTGCCCCATTTCTAGCTTCCGACGCATGGTGGAGAGGTCCATGGGTCGTCGGATGACTGAGAGATAGTCAGTTACCAACTGGGTATCGACGGGCTCCAGAAAGAATCCATATGCATCTTTCCTAGCCTGAATCATTCAGTAATTTGCCAAAGAACCCTATTTCTCTTTGCTATGGAGTGTTTACTTTATGAGTGTGTCCAATAACTTGCGACCGACACTTTGCATGTCTTTTTTGGCAGGCTGCGCTTGGGGCATCAGCTTTTTAGGCGGCGTCTTATTCTTCGATGGTCTGCCTCGTTTCCTTGGTTTTTCCACCGCTTTCTTTGACTGTTGCGACATAACAGGTTTCCGAACAAGAAAACTACCTTCTTCTTGGCACTCTTCTACTTTTTCTTCTTCCTCTACTCTTTCATCCCTTTCTTCGTGCTGGGAAACATCCTCATCTGCATACGCATGGTTGTACTCAACTTGCTCATCGGCATAAAAGTCGTCTTCATCTCCGTCCTGCTGACACTCATTTGCCTCAAGTAACGCAAAGGGACGCTTACCACCCGTAGGAACATGTGCATAGCTCTGTTCCACTGGTTCAGCAACAGAATTATGGTCATGACGCTTCTTTTTATGCTTCTTATGGGATTTCTTAGATTTGTCTCTGTGCTTGTGTTTCTTTTTAGGAGCTTCTTCGTCATTAACAGCAGGTTTGTTTAATCGTAGTTTAAGCTGAATTCGAGGCATTGCTTCCAACGTCATGGTTACCTGCGTCGTCAGTCTGGGGGAGAAAAAGTCAGGCTGTGTGACCTACAGGGAATTTGGGCGTATTTGCGTAAAGCCAAAAAAAATGACCAAGCATGATCAATGCACGAAATCGGACACGTTTGATCTTATGGTATGTTAGAACGGCTTGTCACCTATTTCAACAAGGATTATGTAGGATAGCTGTGCCCTTATCTTTGGCAGCTAAGATAGCGCGTTATTCAGTGTTTGCTGTAAACAGAAGCATCCAGATCAAATGGATTCATGCCATATCTTGATTTGCTGATGGCGATCAAAAGCCGCTTTCATTATAAGTGAACAGCCTTACAATGAATAAAATTCGCTCTCACGCGCTTCAGAGTAATCATGTACTATACAGGAAACCGAATTTTGGAAGAGTGTGTACTTGCGTCACGGGGATCGTTAATCAATCAACAGAGTAACTTGTGTCTTTCTGATGCTATCCTTTCTTTTCTTTTTTAAGAAAAAGAATTGAGGTTGCTGAATGATTCTTTCCTTACATCCGGATATGACAAGATCCACTCCTATGAAAACAGTAGACTAAATGTAACGTAAATGGCTGCGGCTCATGAAAGGCTACCCTGTTTAAATCATCTATGATCAGAAAAAACCCACGCACCAATCCGCGCATGAAGGGACAAGTTTATGCACGAAACGGACTCTCAGGATGTTTCATATGCAGCAAGCTGTCATTAACCAGCCTTTCCGTTAGGTGAATCGCTCTATTTCCCAACGGCTGCATAGCATAAAATGTATCCTCAACCAGCCTACCCCGAGACCAGTCCCAATCGAGTATCACCACAGCGTGACCAAATACATCTGCCCGCAACGGACCGGTGCAGTGCCATATGCGGTCCGTTACTTCGTTACATCGGTATAGACTATGATAAAGCACTATGGCGCGGTTCATGTCTTATTGTGTCAACCGATCAAGATCCAGCAGCAGCATGTCTCCAACTTGTATTGCAATCGGAAGATGGCGATATCCATTCCATAGAAGTCCAGGGGGAACTTTTGGATTCGTTTAGGTGTCAGTATCATTTTTGGCGTTTTGAGCTACAGCTTCCACTACTTCATGAATCGCAAAAGGTGACCTACTGGATGAAGACAGGAAAAACGTTTAGTTTCCACCTGGCACCGATCAATCAATCTATGCGCTTTTTATTCTATTCTTGCAATGGATTTTCTGATATACCGCAGGCAATCAAAAACACGTTTGGTTATAGTACAGCACCTCTCTGGGTCGATGTATTGGATCGGCACGAAGTAATACCTTTCCACGTCATGATCGGTGGTGGGGATCAGCTATACCAGGATGCTTTGATCCACAAGGATTTTATGAAGCCATGGCGAGATGAAAAGAATCCAAAGAAACGTATCGCAACGCAGCTGTCTCAGCCGGCGCGAGAAGGGTTTGAGGAATTTTATTTCTGGAATTATATCAGAAACTTTGGGTAAATGTTGGTATCGTTTTTCTTGGATCTTATTCTTATCATGGTTCCTAGATTCCAAGACAATCCCATAGTTGCAAGGGCATTTGCATCTATTCCTTCGATCAATATGTGGGACGATCATGTTGGTAGTCTCTTTTCTTTTCTAAATGCCGATAGCATATCTCATCCAGATTGGCATTTTCAGGATATCATTGATGGATATGGGTCGTATCCAGCGGATATGCAGAGATCTGATTGTTTTCAAGGTCCATTAGTATCTGTCAAATCGTTCTAGAATCAGACATTAACGCCATTTTGTTTTATAGTACTCTTTGCCAACGCATCTCGTTTTTATCTTCTGTTCCAGCATCATACTACAATTAAACTGGCCCAAACGCATGGTTTGATTAAAGGTGTTCTACCAACTTGTCAACATATCGTTACTACACTTGGACCAGAGATTGGATTTGTAGCATTGGACGGGCGTGGAGAACGAACAAAATATGATATATGCCGGCCAAAATCCTATGATATAATTTTCGATGCTATGTATCATCTGCCACAATCGATCAAGCATGTGCTCCTTGTTACTGGTGTGCCTATCGTTTACCCACGGCTTACGCTGTTTGAGAGAGCCATGGAGAGCGCTGCAAACTTTAACCTTGCAACATTAGCAGGGAAAACCGGCGCTTTAGGAAATGTGGTATCGAGCCAACTCAATAAGTGGAATGGTGACCCAGAGCTTCTAGATGATATGAATGATCGTAGGCAAATTCGTTATGCCATTGGCTTCTGCTTGATGTAGAATCAACTAAACAAATCGGTATAGATTGGACTTCAGGGAACCATGAAGTGGAAAGGCGATTTTTTATCCGCCGCCTTCAACAGTATTCGCGCGATCGATCTATTCGTATTTCCATACTTTCAGGCGATGTAAGCATTATGGAAATAGGAAACAGCACGATATTTACAATGTTATCTTGTAATTTTTAAACGCAAGGTACATTGTTGCGCTACCGGTCGCCTGTTTTCGAAGGACATGACTGAGCATGAGGAAAGCGACCCTCGATTTATGGTTCAAATTATTTCGAGTGCCATCGTTAACGTGTAAGTGATCTAACAATGAAAACAGCGACAAAGCTTCTAAACGGAAAGTTAATTCAGACCTCCGCCACACGCATTGCTCTCAGTGCTCAATCAACACTCAGGTCCGATCAAATTTGATGGTGTTACACAGGAGGAGATGTATGACCTGTTTAAGCGGTCACCTAACGGAGAGCAGGTAAAAGAGCGAGAGGAAAAACAAATAAACAGTGAGACAAGTAATGGATCATATTGACGCGTTCCCATGACTGCAGCGTAAACATCAAAAGCTGATGGGAGTACGAAATTACTGCGCAGGTTATTTAGACCAGCAAACAGGAAAGATCAATTTCTGGATCCAAACGGAAAAACAGGCTGGTAAGAAGGGCACAGTTGGCTATTTGGTAGTCGTTCCAAAGTTGGTTTTTGGAGAAGCTGCAATTTACTTGTACGGATTGAGATGAGAATTTTGTTTTTGAAATATAGTTACATAGAATAGTTTATTCATTCTTAAACAAATTAGACAAATTCTTTGGGCTGTTTTCTACTATGTATTGGTTTAGGATTAATCTTCAACCCTAATATGTCCTGTGTGCTGAACTTCCCAGTCTTTCGGGTTGTTAGGGTTGCCGAAAAGCTTGAGTGCTTTCAATTGGAAGAAATAATGACCCTCTTTCACTTGGTCTTTGAAGAAAGAATTCGTAGTCAGGTTCGAATTGGTTGAATAAGTGCCATTCCATTGCAAAGAGGTGAAGAGAGCAGAAGGGTCTAGGTAATTTCTTGGGATATTGACCAATGGTGGGAAAGCAGCGCCCACAACATGATTGGACTTGGCATCAATTAGTTCTGTGTTAATTTGTGCCGTTCCAATGAGCAAGCGGAAAACTACAGAGGGTAGGGTATCTTGCTTCTTGCGATGGTACACGTAAGTGTCATTAGCGTAGTAGATCTTGGTGTTGTTCTGATCGGTCAAGAACGGAGGGTGCTCTTTATCAAAAACAGGCAGGTCACGCATACTTCCGATGGAACCAAAGTAGGGTACATTCATATTCTTTGCACGGTGTCGTCCCTTGAAATAGACGTAGCCGCCGTACAACAAATGCTCCTTTCGATCTACCATGGGTAGCATCACCGTCACCTTGACAGTTCTGGTTCTGCCCGGTCGTACGCGAATGGTTGTCTTGCAGAACCGCAAATTCGCTGATCCTTTCTTAACAAAATTGGCAGGTTCAGTAGGAGTATAACCTGTGTCGCTGATATTGTACGGAGCAATAGTCAAGGTGACATTGTTGACAATATCATAAGTGACCGTGTCGTTGCCATAGTTGGTTACTCTTAATATGTGCGTCTTGTATTTGTAGGACGAAGTATCGTTGAAACTGATCTGGGCCGGCGATACATGAACTTTAGACATAATCGTGTCATAAACCTGCACAAGACCTGCCCCTTGCTGCAAAGGTGAAGCAAGTTCCGGATGACCATTGACTAATGGCGCAATAAAGCCATAATTCTGAAACTGCTCAGTAATGAATGCAGGATTATGCGTCTTTGGGCCGATTTGCTTCAGGAACAGAGCGATAGAACCGGCAACATAGGGTGTAGCCATAGATGTACCAGACATCATTCCCCAGCTACCTAGATAGCGCGGAAGGGTGGAGTAGATGCTTCCTCCAACACCTGCAATATTAGGTTTAAGTGATAAATCGTAAGTTGGGCCAATGCTAGAGAAATCCGATGGCGTCTTCCTCGTAGATAATTCAAGCAGCGTGTCTTCCTTGTTGAAAGTGAGCATCACTTTGGATTCTTTCTTCAATGCAGCTACAAGCTTTTCACCGGTTTCGTGCGATACACCCACGACCGGTATTCTGTGGTTTGTCGTGGCAGGCGTAAACACATCTCCTCTTGCGTTATAGACGACTAATCCGATAGCTCCGGCATTCGCCACGTTGGCGGATTTTTGATTGAATGTACATGTACCACGTTTCAGAAGGGCGATTTTTCCTTTGAGATTCTTAGGAATATTGGCAGGATCGCATCCGTCTGCTGCGCTTCCGAGATGTTTATCACCAGGCATAAGCTGGCCGTTAGGCGGTACAGATTCCTTCTCGGCGGCACAAGCTGGATAAAACAAACCATAAAAAATTTAAAGTTATTCCATGCAACTGTAATATAAGAAATACTTACCAAATTTAGACTTGATACCGGTCGCTTCAAAGAGTCGGGTTACGGTATATCTATTATCAAAGGAGGCGACAGATACTGCGTTCGAAGCAGTGCTGGGCTCACCAACAGTGAAGACACCTTCGCTACCAGAATTGCCAGCAGCAATAACAACTGTGATATGGCAACAAAAAAAGTAAGATACCATTTGTCAAACGGTATTTTTCTTTCTTTCTTAACTTACCTGGTATGCCATGGCTAACGATCCTCTGAGCAACAAGAGCATCCGGACTGCTATCCCAGGAGTTGAGGTCTCCCAAACTCATGGATATGACATGGACGCGAGTGTCATAAGCCATCAGCATGGCTTTCACGATAATATCTGTACCAACGGAGCCGTTGCAGCCAAAGATACGCCACATTCCGAGGGTTGCTTCCGGAGCAACACCAACGAAGTTCTAGAGCGTCGTTTTCCTTTAAGTTAACTAACCAACTCTGTAATTTAATTGCATCTTGCTACTAACCGCCTTGGCATCGTAACCTGCAACGATACCCGAAACGTGTGTTCCATGTCCTAGAAACCATGTGACTCGTTAGATAACAAAAAACCGAGAAGATAAACGATGCGAATGAACGGAAGCATACCATTTGCACCGGATGCAGCACCACAGTCATCCATCGGTGTTGGACTAGGCTGAATAATTGGATCTGGATCATCAGAATTGTACTTGTTACCAACCAAGTCATAACCATATCTGACTTTGTAGCCTTTGCCAAATCCTCCTCCGAGAGCGGGATGCATATAATCCACACCTAAGGTTTTTTGGATATTATTATTAATAGTTAGTGTTATCTTTCAGAGCCTTAAATAGATTTTTCATCCCATTTCAGTTTCTCTTTTCTTTACCTGTATCAAGGATACCAATCGAGATACCCTCGCCTTTGTTAAGCTCTTTTTGAACGCGATCAACCTGTGTCAATTTATGGGGAAGAAGAGCAGCTACAATGTCATTTGGTTCGGCCAATGTATTCTGGGCTTGAACAGTGGGACGGGAAACAGACATGACAGGATAGACATATTGAACATCAGCGTTGTTAAGTAGGGATTCCAACGCCTTGTCATGGTCCGATCCGCTGAGCTTGAAGGAAGCGCCACGGAAGAGTTCATGATCAAAGACGTGATTGAGTTGAACATTCGTTCGCGCAAACTCCTTGGAGAGCGAATCTAGTATTTCCTTGGCCTTCTTGTTTGAACCCGCGATTTCCACTATGTAACGATCACCAGATTGAACGTTTTGCTTAAAGGATTTGAATTTTGGATGAACGAGTGCCTCGACACATGAACCGCTTAGCAGCAATGCAGTGATTGCTACACTGAGCGGTAGAATTGAAATCTTCATAACAATTCAATATATATTGAGAGCGTAAGAAAGTAAGATGGAAAAGAAAGTAAAAGGCACTGGATGAAGGGATCAAATAGAAAAGAGGAAGATAATGCGGCAAAGACAGGCATTTGCCGCTTTATTTATGCGTCTGTATTTTGATTATGATTTACTGTTTACCACGCTCCTTCTGAAGCATCGTTTAGGCGAATCCTCACATGGTAAATATACTTTCGAGTTTTGCAAACAGATATAGGAATTTAAACTTGATTAAGGTGGGAAAGCATGTTCCTTTTTTTTTTCTGTTGGCAAAAAGTTCTACGGATGTGTGCACAGTCAGTTGCACCGGGTAGCTGTATTACATTCAGACCGGAGCAAGGGAGTTGGATAGATCACGGCTGCTTTTCTATCTTTTTTCTCTCTGGTTCAATTGCCCTGGTAATTGACGGAATGGGTTGATTTAGAAGCAAAGTTTAGATCCGTCAAAATTTAGATAAAGGATACTGTTTGTTTATTTTGCAGATACCGCTTTTTCTTCAAACTGTCCTGACTTTTCGGCTTCTTTTAGAAAACTCAAAATGTCACCGCAGTAACACTACTTATCAGTAGCAACACAAGCAATATGAGGCTCAGTCTTATCATTGGTTTACTGAATATATTGCCATCCAAGGCTCATGATCTTATGTCAAAAATTATTTTCTGTACGCCTCTGAGAGTAATCAGTCTGTCGGTTAATTATGCCGAAAACAAAATCAATCTTTTTTTTTCTGTCTCCCTGTGCTTCTGTTCTACCATAGTTCCCAATCTTGGTTTATTTTGTCGCTGACTGATGTGTAACCACCATGGTTTACACATACATGGCGATGGAGAAGCTACTCATATTCTGCGTGTAACTTGCATTTTTTGACCTTCTTATATTCTGCAACATAAGAAAATATTAAGAAGATTTGTGCTGCTTCACAATGAAAAATATGCTGTAATATGATCATTACTGAGAAAAAATATTCTTCAGAATTTACGAGGTTATATGCTTGATTCGGATTCAGCTTGTTCTATTTGTATCAAGAAAGGTTTGTAGGATATTAAGTTTTCAATTGCGATACTTTCAGGGGAACTGAAAGGTCAGTGCCCTTGCATACTTAGTGAGCTCTGCTAATAAGATTTAACGTCCGACTGGATGATGGCTTCCAGATACGACACTACCTCTACCATGTCCTCCAAACGAGAAACACATTTTGCTTCTTAGCATCACTTAAAAAGCTATCATAGGCAAATTGCATGTATATTTTACCACTTAAAAGGAAACCTATCTTACCCAAGTGATGCATGAGTTGGATTTGCCGATACCTGCAAGTCGAATTAATGAAAGAAAAGCGCCAATAGTTGGCAACGGTTAGCTGTCTATGTTCCCGACTCATTTATTAAATCGGCAAAATGTGACTCATTATAAAAGATGCAATATAGCATAATAAACAAAGGGGTTACATAGAAGAAGTACTTGTCGTAAGCATGGATATGCCAAAATCAAACTGGGCAAAATAATCAAAGGGACGTCCAGCTCCTAATACTTCCAAGTTTGTGCGAGACTAGTGCCATCCTTCGATTCGATCCATACCAGGCTTATACCAACGAATTAGATTCAATCCAGATGCCAAATTCAAATGGCTCTAATTGGTTTCAGCGAGATTTTGTCAGGACGCTTATGCCATGACTTAAGAGATGATTTGGTAGGAAGCTTCTCTCAAATGACAACTCGATATATCTAAATAGGTTTGTCCTGGACGCGCTATTAGATTATAGCAACCAAGCCTATTATAATAGTTGCAGTTAATAGATCAGATGATATTAATAGTATGATTGATGTCAACGGAACAAGCAGAGCTTGTGATTCCCAAACTTAATAGCGGATTGACGCACGTTTAACATTTCGTTTAATATTTAAGCAAGTGGTATTGCTTTCGCATAACTGCTCGCTACTGTTCGCAGTTTATGCTATAGCTAGTTTCCATGCCTTTTCTTACCATTCGCTCTAAAACCTAACCTCCTCTTAGGAGCAGGCGCTTTAACTGCATTTCATCAATATATGGAAATTAACATTGCTATTTTGTCAACCGCTCAGTATCTGTGCGTGTACTATTCCAAAATTTATACAATCTCGCAGGATGCCAGAGAATGGTCAAATCAGGAACAGGTCCTGACCAGAGCAATAAAGTTGTGTCTACGATATGCCAGGAAAAGAAATTTGGAACAAGGTCCCAACCTGAACTGGCTGCTCCATAAGCACAACCTTACCAATTTCTGTTGCGAATATAACATAGCGAAACGGATCCTAGAGGTTTATTCAAACAATAAAGAGTTGTCCCGCTTTGTTCTTAAAATTCACACTAGTAACAACACACAGTTCCTTATAATTGGACCAGGGATCTTACTTGTTCTAGATTATATTTATATAACCGGAAGGGTTTACAAACCGGAAATGCAAGATAGACTTTAAACCATGAGAGTAAAAGATTCTTATTGCTTTTTTACCGTTCGTGTCCGATAGTCCGATAACAGCATGTTTACCGCATTTCTATTTTGTATCATCACTCATTTCCCATCCGGCTTCCACGCAAGTTTGTATATGTGATCGGCAAAATTTCCGGTAGCAAATCTTGATTATGCAACAACGCGGTAACTGAAAGATATAGTGCAAGGAGGAAATTAAGAAAGACGTGACAACATGCCGTGTCATGAGTTAGAGTTGCCCTAACCCTTACAGAACGACCCATCAGACATATCAACACTGTCGCAGAATGAAAGGACTATCTATTCTGATCGTGAATCCATGGAATGGCACCAGTGATGTCCAACTTTTTGCGAAAGACCTTTTTAAGAACCTGCAATATGAGAAAAAAAAGGACAAACAAGAGGATAATATTACAATACAGATGAAAGGAAAGAAGAAGAAGAAGAAGAAGAAGGGGGCAAAGAAAGATATGCCTATAGCCGACGAAGTAAATTAACGAAGAGGAATACAACAACATTCGAATGTGCTACATTATAATGCGTAGTTGCCAAACGGAGAACACTGTTTTTGTTTGGGAAATAGGACGGGTCCAAAGAGAGATCAGAAGGGCGGAAGCGGAAACAAAAAGGTACAGGGAGCAGCAATATTGGTATGTTGTAATAATGACACGGTAATCAATAGTATTTGCCGGGGTTATAGTTGTCACCATAATTTTGGCCATTGTTCTGTCGATATCCATCGTAATTGTCGTACTGCGAGTTGTTGTTTTTGGAGTACATGCTATGGCCATCGGCTGCGTAGTATTTATGGTCTCCGAAGTGATTAGTTGAACCAGCTGTTGTAGGGGTGTCGGGCGACATATCATCCAATCTGATACCAGACTTTCTACGACGTCGTCGTTCATCTTCGTCGTCACCGTCACCGTAAATAGACCTTGTGCACAGCTGCGTGATACCGTTGGAGATGGCAAGTAATTCAACAGCCAGAGCAGCAAATATCACAAGATAGACTTTCCCAAAGGTACTGCGGACGTAGTTAGTCAATGGGTAATAGCAAGGATTGAGATAAACGCCAGTCTGTGGATTGCAGGTGTCACTGATCGCAGGGTTATCCATTGGGTTGTTAAATCCACAACAACTGAACTATGGTAGATATTGAATTCGTTTTAGGCCAACAGTTCCACAATAGGTACAGCATTCATGCGTTCCCGACTTTTTTTTTACCTGTGCCTGTAGATGAGCTCTGTAGTCGGTACTGGCTTGGTTCCACAGTGGGGCCATGTATTGGGAGGGGTTGGCAGCCTTTTGATAGATCTTAACGCCAATGACAACCTGGAATACCAAGGCAATAACAACGATGATAAGGTAAATATATGTGACAAATGCGCGTTTTGTGAAAGCGCCCACTGCACCGAAGATGGAGGCCACGCAAATCACGGCACCGAGAATCGCGACAACTATCCATTAAAAAACCAAAAACGAAAAAGAAAAAAAAAGAAATAGAAAAACGATATCAGCTTGATTTGCGATTGGGATGCCCTATGATCTTCTTTTTTGTGTCTGTTATTTCCTACGTTTGAAAGTATTGGTGGGAAATAGGGAAGCGCCTGTGAATCCATCCTTATTGCCAATCAGACCGAAAGCAATAAAGGCGATGCCCAAACATGCGAACAGCAAGTTGGTAGCGAAAATATACACTTTACTCAGTCTACGAGTTACTCATGAGCCTATTGTGTCGATCATATGCATTGTAACCTTGCGCAACACGTTGTCATGACGATAATGAGTAGAACGATGAAAGAGAAATGAGCGGCTGTGCTGTCCTGTTAAAAAGGAAGGAAAGTGAAGGTACTAAAACAAAAACGGGTATTCTTTTTTCGTTTTGGCTGAGGGAGGAGAGGTGAACGGAGGATGGTTAGGTGAAGGGAAGATAAAGAAACAAACAAAAGAGCGAGAGAGAAGGGTAATAAGGGAAAAGGAAAAGAAACAAAAAATAACAAAAATCCGCTCGACAAAGGCCACCTGTGTTCCTTCCCTTTCGCCCTGTACAACCTTTAACTTTTTAACACCATTTTCATAGATCTTTCGACAAATCAAATCCCTCCTAGCAAATGACCACGGTCGTCTGTCTCGCATCTGGCACGCTTTTTCCCCGCTGGTATCACCTATTTGCAGTCCGATACGTTCTCCTTGAATCTCTCAAAGCCCACTTAGCTTCATGTTCTTTTACTCTGATCCGTCGTCAAAGCCAAACTAGACAAAGGGCTGCAACCATCTAGTGGGCGTCAATTACTCTAATTCTACCAATGATCTCATAGTAACAAACGGTTACTGTTTTGTTGTTTAGTTCTTGGCATGGTTTTTTTTTAGAAGAAGCGTTAATTGAACACTTAACCTTGTTAGGTATTATTTTTGCGACCATCGCGTCTTTTGCAACCCATATAAAGCTTGGATTGTTTCCCCAAACGAAGATCTTTTTTTCTTTTCTTCGCTCAGATCGCTACATCTAAGCCACTTATGGAGCCATTGGCTTAAATGGTGTAACTGTAGTTCATATCCTTATATCATAATCATGATCGTCAGCCAGCCTTAAATTCGCTTTGGCTGAGGTTAAGGACAGGCAAATTATTGTTGGCTTATCCGATTGAACGTGACATTTGTTCGATTAGAAGCCTCAGAATTAAGTTCAGTTGTCAATAGCAAAGCACGGCAAGATCTAACATCAGAAAGGTCAACGCTCCTTGAAGAAATCTCACTAAAATAGAGAAAGCCCATGGTAGTCTATTCCCGGATATTGTAGCCTTGCGATCTCCTGGAAAACAAGATACAGTCAGTTTTCTGATAAGTCCGGGACTCTCTTAAGTTTTCCATATGCAGGTCCCTGTTATTACTACGGAGGAATCTGGATTTGTGCTTCTACAAATTGCTGTAGACCCTGATGGCAGATCTTTAAGATGAAACGGTTATATTGATGCTGTAAGATATCGATATAGTTGGATAAATGGGGTATTCGAAACGGGTCGCCCTCTAAGGCTTGCAGATATTTTTTCTTAATTCTTGATGCACCAAAACGCGATTGAACGATACCACACTTCTACGAGCCAAACATCTGCTTTTTGGGTCATGGAAACACCAAAAGAATCACATGTGATCGGGCTCAAGAGACCAAGTGCCATTTCCCCTAGGTTATGAGTGCCGGAAATAATGTGTTGCGTTACTAAGTGACGCATAATCGATTTGATATCGCCACTGTTTTTTGTTGAATGAATTAATTAAAGCCGGAAGGCATTGATGTTATAACAACGGAGATGGCTTGTATGGCAAGGAAGCTTGGTGATCCGAGCATACACATACACACACACAGCCTCAGGAAAAACATTGATCCTGTTGATGAAACCGGAAATGCCATGTTGTAGTCAAAAGTCATTAGGTATGACAAAACCCGCAGCGGATGAGGGACAATGGTGCAAAATTGCATGGGTCCGACCTATTCCGATCGTAGCTATCGTATCAGTCGTAAAAACCGCCTGATGATTTCACAACTGCTTTTGACTTTGACTCATAGGCATTTCGGATAACCCTACCCTTCTTTTTCTCCACCTTATTACTTAAAGCCCCACTCAAAACATTCTATTATTCCCCTTGTTAACCTCGCCATGGATCAGATGAAACAGAACTTGCTTGCGGTGGATAAACAACTACTTGAACTATACGCCAAATACGCCAATACTATGAGCAAACCCAAAATAATCAGTCTCGGCGTTTCTGTTGCACTAGCCATGCTGTATTGGTCTTACCGACGCGCAACAGCCCCTCCCAAACATCTGCGACATCTTCCATATGTGGGACCATTTGACCTGATAAAATCAATTATTAGAGGCGACTCTGCATACGAGCAACGACGCAGAGTAATTGCGCCTTTGTTAGATAAAGCGAATGGATTTTACACCGTAAGATCAGATACCATCCGTTTTCCCATAAGCGACTCACAATCGACACTCGGTTTACAGATGAATATGCCTGTTGGATGGACAATATTCTCTACAAATCCGGAAGCCAACAAACTGATCCTAACTAACATGGGTACTGTATTGTCACAAAGACAGTGACTTTGGAAACGACGATCTAATTGTTATAGCGTTTCCAACATACAGATCTTTACCAAAAGACGAAACAAGTTTATGGCGACTCAAGTTCACTGGTGGCTAAATTCATTGGCGGAGATCATATCGGAACACTAGATGGGCCGGATTGGAGAAGACACCGTAAGGTAAAACAAAGAAAAGACCTACTTTCCGATCCTGCTTTATGCTAAAAGCATGCTATCTAAACAGATTGCAACCCCAGCATTTTCAAAGACTTTACCAGTGCAAACGTTTGGTCAAGTTACCTTGAAATTATTTGGTGCGATCAACAAAGCTGGGGAATCACCAGTCAACATAAATGATTTAATGGAACGAGTTACCTTGGATATAATCGGGCTTGCAGGTTTTGGTAAGGATACATAGGCAATGCAACGGTTTTGAACTTGGTTGACTAATTGAAGGATCATAAAGGCTTCGATTTTGAATCCATCGTCCACGATAACAATCATTTTTCCCATCTTTATAATACAGTGAAGGCGTCTCTAATCAATCCACTCTTTATATTCTTTCAGCAATTGGATACTCGCTATAAATGGCTCTTCTCAGGGCGCATGAAGGCGCATGACGCCCTGAACGAACTCTCAGGCATGATCGATCAGTTAATTGACCAGCGTCGAGAAGAATGTCAGAATGGAAAGAGCAACGAACAAAACAGCGGAGAAAAGGATCTTTTAACGTTGATGTTGGAAGCTGAGATGGAAGGGGAGGAGAAAATGAGCAATCAGGAATTGCGGGTACGTTTTGCCACAAAGAAAGCCTTAGGCTAACGTTAAATTTCTTTTTCCTCTGGAAAAGGATAACGTCTCTGGATTTCTCAGCGCAGGTAAAGCACAGTTGGCTTAATAGCCTCCAATCTGATGATGGATGCTAACGCGTTGTATGCAACCTAGGCCATGATACCACGGCTAATGCGTTGTCATACGCTATTTATAGATTAGGCATGCACAAGGTAAATGAAAGCCCTGCGGCGAGACCATTTATGAACATGTTTTTTTCCAAGGATGTGCAAAAAAGGGCTCGCGAAGAGGTTCTTGAGATCCTGGGGGACGATCCGGTAGACGTTATACCTACTGTCGAACAGATAAAAGAGATGAAGTACATGTTGCATGTTATCAAAGAAGCAAGTATTCTATAACGTAATAATTCCATTTCTTAACCTTGCTAATATTATGTAGGTCTTGAGGCTTGATGGTCCGCTAGTTCACAGTCTAGGCCGTATCACCACCCAAGATTCTGTTATTGCAGGTCAGCTTATTCCTGCCAATACTTTTATTTTTGTCGATGTCCTTGCAACCCACAGGGATCCAAATATATGGGAAAATGCCAGACAATTTGATCCGGATCGCTACAATGTCAAAACAGAGACCCTAAGGAACTCCTCTGCAAATGGCTTGGTATGGTTACCCTTCGGCTATGGACCCCATCAATGTTTAGGTCAGAATTTCAGCTTGTTCGAACAGCGTGTGATTTTGTCCATGCTTTGTAAGTATGCTTACAGTTATTCGAGCTATTCAAATAATGTTCATCCTTATTAGTGAGAAAATACGAATGGGAACTTGTCAATGCCGCCGGAAATGAGAAAGAGATGGACAGCTATGGGTTCATTATCATTATTCCAAAGGAAATCCAGATTAGGTTTAAACCACGCTACTGAGATTTCGTTTTGAATGATGCGTATGCTTGCCTTGTTCTTGATATCACATGCGTGTCTAAGCCAAAATAAATGACATAAACTTACATGAGCAGGACAAATGCTCTGTCTAAACCTTTACACCCTCAATGGATAGGTATATGACTCCAGTTGTATGCCATACTTATAGGTGAAATATCTGTCTATAACACGAACACTTCAAACGTGGATGGTCACACTAAGTAGGGAGATATCCAACAACGCTTTGCAACAGCACAACATATTTCGAACAGGACTTGGCGTATTCTCTATCCCTATATACTAGGTGTTCAGAAGTGTGGCGTACTGGCGCTTGACTTGACTTGCAGATTTCCTTAAATGCACAATCTTTTTTTAAGGTTACTGTAATTTCTTTTCTTTTTTACAATGAAAATGGGATGACAAAGTATACAATTTTGATGATATGCTATATACATTTAGAAAAAGTTTGTTTCCTAAGAGTCGTATTCGTCTTGGAGTTCTTGACTGATTAAATTCTGCAGGTCTTCTATTCTCGCACGCAGGGCAGATGCGAGACCTAGTCTGGTGGTCTGCAGGAACTTGTCGATAATGCCTTGCCCTGTAGGGGCTACTGAGTTTGGTCCACTGAAAACAAACCACTGATGTAGTTGCAAAGTGAACTTTACGGCAGTAGGAGCGCTTGTTTGACATGCGTTCATTTCTTGCGTAATTCGGCTAGTAAGTTCGTAGTTCTCAATCGTCTCGTTTAGTTCGTAAACCACCACTTGGTTAAGTGACAGTAGCAGCTCACTTAACCGGATAGTCTCTAATTTGGAAACATAGCGCGGCAGGAGTATTGGGAGGTATCTGTCCAACAGCACATTGACAGAGTCGTATACTTGTTCGTTTAGTTGGTGGACATTCTTGGCAATGATAGCGGGCATCTCGAGCAAGCAAGCATCTGTTGTACAAAGTGAGCCAATTCTATTTTCTTCCTGCACGTCACCTTTCTGTTACCATTCAGGTTCTCCAAATTTAATTGAGAAGCGACAGAGCCTAGTCGACCGCTTTGAATACTTCGCATATGGGTCAAATCAAGCAAAAGTGTCTCGCTATTTGTACTGAGTATTTCGTCGACAATGTTTTCATAGTATCCTTCGATAGCGTCGCGAATAGTGGTTGATAGTGGCCATTCTTCTACCGAAGACGGCTCGACCTGGCTTGTCCATGCCCAAGTGCTAGTAGAAAACAAACCGAAAGTGGTGATGAACAAATTGAAAGGATGCATTGGCAAGATAATAAGAATCAAAGACGATTGAAAGAAAAGGAATAAGAAAAAAAGGGGCAAGTTGATGTGTATTTATGTAATTTGGCATCTCTGAGGATTTTTCCTAAAGCTTACACATGATGATCTGAGGTGATACAGAACTATCCGTTCATTTTGCCACCACTTTTGTAAAAAAGTTGTATAAACAAAACATCCTTTGTTTTTCCGGCGATCATTTCCAACGCCGTACCGGAAACTGACGGTCCTTTTTCAAAAGTTCCGTTGCCGGTGTGCACAACATCTGTTCCAATACAGGAGGCGGGAGTACGCGTCCATGCGTTAGGTGTTACAATGGCTGAACAGCCTAAACTTTGAAATTAGGCCACTTCTTGTTTTCCGCTAAGTCATATATTCCTTTTCCTCTTTTCCCTTCTCGTTACTATCAGCGCCGCATTTTTTTTTTGCACGGAGTCTCTTGACTAAGCTACTCTGAGGTGAACTCCGCCAAAAGTAATCCCGAGCAACCGTCCAAACCCCAACCATCGATCTACTTATTCAACGAAAGAGATAACACGCGCCATTAGTCTTATTTACTTCTGGAAAACATAGGATTGTATTAGACAAATGAAATAAATGCAGTAATGCGGAGGGTGGTTTCTTGATTTCAATCGAACCGAGAATTGCTTGTTCGCCCATTCTAAGTTGCTTCTTTTTGGTTTTTTGTTTACGATAAAATTGCAAACCTAACCATAGAAAGGCGATTCTCAATATCATTTCCGTGTTTGTTTTGTTAGACTTACCATTTCTCCCTACAATCTACTGCTTCTTTTCGTACTAATCTTTTCCTATGGTCCAAGGTACGCCCAAGCTTTTTAATAACCGTCGGCGCACTCGCTTTGATGACTTCTGGTTTACACTGCTCGGCAAAATACCGGAGACATCTCAACACTCCGACTCGGATGTTGGCTGGGCAGCATTTGTCAGGATCTGTCAATGCCAATAACGCGTCTATGAGGGAAAGAACATGCTGGTTTCCAAGTGTATCGGGCGCTTTCAATGCAATGATCTGAGTCACTTCAACCATAGACAGAATCAACCAAGAATTATTTAAGGAAAGCGCAGCTATGATCGATGGTACAAGCTATAAAAAAGGATGAATAAGCATCGGAACCGGTAAATCATGGATTGGGATTTTTACTTTGGGCGTGTCATGAACAGAAACTTGATGAGGAATATTGGTTAAGATGTGAGATAATGTAACAAGATAATTTGTTTTGATATCTGCACCAAAGCAACCATTTTAGTTGTTACATCATCAAACACATGGTAAACTTACATTCTAATGGATGTTCTGCACCTTCGAGGAGTTGAGGTAAACAATGATTAAATAAACGTTGTCTGTACAGAATCTGCACCGTGATTGCATGTTAGACTCCACCCTATGATAATCCATATGTAGTTACCGATATAGTTGCGTAAGATCTCTTATTAAGTATGAGTTTATCCTCCTGTAAAATGACGGAAAAACTTTCAGCTGCTTTCGTACCGATATCAGACGATCCGCACTGAATCATGATACTGTCCAGCAGTTCATAACCCAGACTATTACCACGAACGACAAGCGCCTTCGCAATCTGCGTAATTTGATAAATAAATATTATACACACTATGACGATGAAAACTTGCCCATGTGATAATGGATAGTGAACGCTCCTTATCCTCCGTATTAGAGGATGAAAGGGTACTTAGCAGTTCAGTCTTCACAGTAGTGGAGAGAAAACTGTTGACGTCGTCTGATCATTCCATATTTTATCGCTCAGTCTACCTTCAGAAACTTGTACACTATTAATACTTACCGTTTAACCACTTATTGATAATGCAAGCTGCAGTTTTCGCTAATGCTTGATGCTTTGAAGGACATGATGATTCCATAAATTTCCGTGTAACGGATTGTAGGAATGTTCCCAAGCTTAACACTGGAAGTTCTACCTGTGCTATGTAAATTAATTTCCAACCGCGGAAAACGATCACTTACGTCTTTTCTACAATTTCCGATAATGGCAGGAAATAAAAGCGAAGTATCGACTTCACCGTGGTTAAACAGCCCCTGTGATGTATATAAGACCGAATCCATGCCGTCACGTGGAGCAATCCTTACCTGAGGCCATTCAAGTAACTTGACACTTGATGTCGGCAGTGACGGTACGTTCACAACAGATGGATCACCATCAACGAATAGCCGGAATGCATTATCTACTAGATACTTTTGATAACTAGAGGTGACATAAGGTAACATCCAGTAAGAATACAGAATACAGTTTTCTATCTTCACCTTAAATCCGAACTTCTGACAATGACAGCAACAATCTCAGCCAGCAGTTCCATCAGTCGCTTATTAAGATTCCAGGAATTTTGGTAACGCAAAGTCGATCGGATGCATCCAGAGACGATAGATGGGAAAAGTGCCTCTTGACTTAACTTTATCATCTCAGCATCCTTCGGTGCAATCTCGAACGTATGTCTGATACTTGCTGCCAGTGCACACGCGTACCCTAAGTTAGCTGGAGCTAAACTGGAATCAGAATATGCTGCCGCAGTGTAAGAATATAACTTTCACTTACTCGCTGTGCAACACACTAGATCCAGCTTATTCATTAGAGCAGGGGCAACCGACAACCATATAGTAGCGTTTGTCGTCAGCTGATTAATACATTCTAGCGTTTCCAGGTAAGTTACGCATGGTGGGTTCCCAGAATCAGGGAGTTGCCGTAGTAGCTCTGGGAAAGTATATTTCAGAAGTGAGGATGCATTTCGTTTGGATATGGTAATAAGAATGGAGAGAGCCAATGATCTATTGGTTCCTGATTAGCTAGTTGGCGGCTGTTGTGTACCAATACCTTGTCTGTTTATCTTTGTGTGACAGTTGTCTTGTGAGATGACTAGCAGTAACGTCCATCTTTACAATATCATCAGATTCAAGGGCTAGTATTATGGTAATAGTCTTACCTCCTCCGGGGTTAAGAACTGTTTCATTAACGTCATCAACTTGATTCCTTTAAGGCTTGAGCATCGAACACCAGCATCTGTAGTTGCAGACTGTATAAGTGACAAAACAAATACTTGCATAATTTGTTGCTTAAATGCTAATAATGGAGTTTGGAAGTCGCGATCTAGGATTTAAGATAGTTAAGCAGAAATAATGACGCAACACACGTCAAGATTTACCATAGCCTTTATCTTCTACTGAACCGTACAGAACTTTGTTGGCATCCAGGATTTCGATGAAGATATCCAGAATTGCCTTTTGCCTGCTAGGGGGATCTGTCATACCGAACTGCTGATACAAAAGGGGTACAGCGGCCTGTGCAACTGATGTAGATGCAGGATCTTTTTCGCATGGTAAGCTTTTCCTTTCTATACCGACCGAATTTTTTGCGATTAAGCTTACCAGATGCAGATGCTGCTGCTCGAAGTATGTACGATGCCGATTTCGCCATTTTCAATTCCGGTTGTTTAAGATTTTGTACACATTGACTCAGTAGCCTATCGATGGCCTTTTCCACTGGGTCGCGTATATTGGCAATACTAATTCCACTTCCTAATGTAGCAACGACGCTATGAATCGTCCTGAGTGCAGTTTGTTCCATAGATAAATCCGATGCTTGATACACCTGGATGTAACTGAGTGAGCCCACTTCTCACGAAATATAAGCAAAAACGGAAACTCTATTACTTCTTTCACCAAAGCATCAAAGATGTCATTTGCATGGGGTAAAACGGCATGAGCACCGTAAGATGGTGCACATAGTCCGATTGTATCCATAGCATCTTTCTGTTTTTCCCGATGAAAATCAGATACCAGCTTACTATTCACTTTGCTTAATTTTACCTTTGCGCTCCCCGTAGATGATAGTAATTTTTCGATGAGAAGAGGCGTAGCATAGTAGGCGAAATAAGGAGTGGCGGCCAAACAACGTCTAACACGGCAATTCCTTCTTTAGGCAAGGGCGCCCCCTTCCATTTCCCTATACATACCTTAGACTGTCTTTGAGATCTTCTGTGCTGATTTTATAGGGATCGTTTGGTGGCGGAACGAAGCTGATCGGGAAATAACAAAATACAACTTCAAACAAATCCTTATGTATTTTTGAGTTACAACAGAACACATGCAATCACAAAGCACTAAAGGAATAGCCTTACCTCCACATGACTAGAGATATCAAACTTGCGGATGATCTCTCTGACAATCTCAAATGCTACTAATAGGTTTCTTGGATCCTTCTCGCCATCCATGCATGATATAAATCCTCCAATAAAACTGACTTTGGAACGCTGCAACTCTGAAACAGTGATTCAAGTAAGACACTCTCCTTTTCGTTTCGTGTTAATCTAAACCTGTGGCATATTTCTGTAGCATGTGCTCCAGGATGGAGAATAGCTTGTGTCGAGCGCTTTGTGCTAGTTTTTTGCACTTTATGTGAGAAAAAATGCTAGCGGAGAAGAGTTAGTATACATGTCCCTAAGAAGCAGAACAGCTAAGCTATATATTCACTTACGCTTCACAAGTAGGAATAGCATGGATACTATGGTAACTGTCGCTACTCATCAGCTGTTTGATTACATCGAGCAGACGAGGAACCAATGCAGGATCATTCAGACGATTGCAAGCGAATTGGAGAATCACATTGACTGTTATAAGAATCTATTAGTCAGATCCCGTCCACACGCAATACTGCAAGTGTATTTGATTGCGTTACCTGTTTGGACATCGAGGGCTGACTGACTGTGGGTAACAACTTGAGCAAATAGCTCGATGCCTGTAATAAGATACAATTTTCAGCTCGGCAGTGTTCAATGCAATAAGAAATAGATTACATACATTTTGCTCGGTTATCTTTATCCTGGTTATCCAAAAAAGAAGCCAGAGTTTCGGTCAGGTCACATAACCCGGTCGAGCTCTTTGTAGTTGCTAAATAGGAGCGCGATCAGGAACATAATCAATGGCCCAGGTGCGCTCATCGCTTTTTACCTAATAGTAGGTGCGCAAGCAGGGACGGATCTACTTGGTTTTTTTTCGATAGAAGCCAACTGCTGATGAGCTCTGTGCAGCGACTTTCCATGGTAACAAGGCTCGACGCGGGGTAAAAAAAGTTATCAGATTTCGAGCAAAACATGCGTGGCCTGTTTATCAGATCGGATAATTCGAATCCCGGAGCTGACTCAGAGCCGTAGTCACAAACCATTGGTGAGCAAGCATTCCAGGGCACAATGACTCTTCCGATAATACTCGGAAGCTGCTTAACGCAGCAAAAAAAAAGACAGGATTCACAAACTGCATGTTGAATAACCGATGTATGACAGTGACATATGTAGCCCAGTAACCTCCATGTACGAAGTCGCTATCTGTTTGAGACAAGTGTCATCTTCTATCAACCTGTGGTGCGCTGGTCATACACGGAGTGGTGCGCTTTTTAAAAACTCCTTTTTAATGAGCGCACAATACTATGACTGAAAAGGTGTGTTTACTGCGTCTTCCTCTTCTTCGGAACAAGGCATTTCTTGGTGGACTGCAACCTCTACCGAGAGGCGAAGTAAAAGGTATCTTGGTGGGCAAAAACTATGCGGGGTAGAATCCTCAAGGTATTGATACCATTGCTTTATTAACGTATCCTCGCATCGTCGTACCACAAAGAGCTTACAAAACCGGATTTGAAGCTTGCGCTGCTATGCAAGTAATTGATATCTTGAAACCTGACATGACGGTTCGGACCGCTCTATATCACAAAGCAATCAGGAAAAAACGCAACGCTTGTTGAACGTGTTAATTTTGTCAACAGCTGGAAAACAGCATACATTTTTCTCGATCTACAAGCTAGCATTCACGGAATACAAGCGGTTTCAAACTAATAAAGAAACAAATAAACACATAACGAAAAGACATACAATAAGTATACCATAGCAAGAAGAGAACTGGAGATCGCAAATATCTAAAAAAAATACATGTGTTTCAATTTCTTTTTTTTTTATCGAAATCAGAGGTGGGAGGACAACTGGTAGTCTGAATAACATGTAAAGGGGACTAGCACAAGAACTAAAACTCGGCGTGATTTTTGATCCAATATGTGCTGATGACGTCATTACTAGCATTGTCAATATTTAACAGCTGTGGTCGTATCACAGTAATTGCCATGGTTAACCTAGGGATGATTTGAATATCCTTCAAGTATGAGACATATGGGCTATAATCTGACCGATTGATTTTATTTAAATTAAGTGATTGCAATCAATTACAACGTTTATGTCTATTAACTGTTCATAGAGCTTAAGTTTGGCTAGAGAAAAAGAAACTTTAAACGTGCTTTAGCCTTCCATGAGCGCAGGCACATGCTCAGCGGGAATACGTTCGAGTACTTCAACTTTATCGCCGATACGAATTGTTCCGGTGGTCAACGGTACAACGTCAACGCAGAACGAACCCTCAGTAGGGGTCTCCACAAAGCGTCTTTTGAGTTTCAGGTAATCCAGTACGCCAGCCTTGCCCCAGCCATCCTTTTTGCCGCTGTCTTGGTCAATGCTTGGCACTTTGCACAAAGAAAGAAGTTAGTAAGCGAAAGCCAACATTGTTTTAAATCCCACCGGTGCAGCGTGCAATGGGTCGAATAACGTAGAAGGTCACTTCTCCAATTCTTACAAAAAGAGAATTTTGGTTATGAAAGACGTGATAATGATACTTTTTCGTCTACCTGGCGACAAGCCATTCGTCTTCTTCCCAAGCTACCGTTCCAGAGATAGTAAGATTATTACGGAAGCGATCAATGGGAATAACAGCTCCTTGGCTGATGTTATGTTCCAGTAGTCCCTTGTTCACTTCATCCATGCTGGATTGGAAACCAAAGGAGATAGGCGACCAATCACTAAAGGGAGAATGGGTTCCGGGTAATCTAGGATGGGCGGGACGTTTGTAGATGCCTTTCTTAGGATTCTCTAGCACCACCATACGGACATTGGGCACTGTTGCCGAATCTTCAACCGCATCTTCAGGATTATGGTTGTTTTCTAAGTCGTGCTGGCGATGGTTGATTAAAAAGGTGCGGAACCACTCGGCTGGCCCGTCGCCCATGTCATAGACCATCAATCGGTCTTTCCACAGCTGTACGTCCCGCTTTTTCAGCTCGGCGATGGCGGGATTCAAAGGAACAGTCAAGGGTTCCTGGCCGTCCGCTGTCAATGTCATGGTTTTTTCTTGTGCGTTGATGACCGGTCGCACCAAGGTCATCGATGCATATTTTCTTTAATAAGAGATAACATAAGTGGCATCCTATGGGCTAACCCTGTCATACCTTTGGGTAATAAATCGGTTTGTTTCGTCGTCAATAAACATAAACCGTCTGTCATTCACCAGTCCCAGAGCGTCGACTTGACATTCCTTCAGCTTGATAGAATGGCAGGACTTGATGGGGTAAATGCTAATGTCAGTGAGGGTGGGTACTTCTGCAACGGGCATTGTGGCAGAGCTTGAACGGAACAAGACACAGCCGCTTTAAAGGGCTTTGCTTCATGATAAAAAAATGAGTCACAGTTTCTCACGACTTTTCCATCTACTCTGCACCAAATATGGGGAGTTTCTATACGTTGTTAAGATGGTTAACGAAACGATACAGTAAATGCTATCTCTCGCTTCCCTGTAATCAATGATTCAGGCTACAAGTAAAGTGAAGGCATGAAAAGGACGATTCCTTTTTTCCCATTGCATAAAAATCAGCAAGGCGCTATGTCAATTATGGGTGGGAGGGGATTGAAAGTTCGTATTATTTTGTCAGCAATGTCAACTTTAAAGTTTCCGACAAGAAAAAGTAGCGAGCATGGTCGGTACCACGTTGCAGATCTCACTTTCGGGGAAAAAAGCACATATAAAAAACGGGGAAATAAGATGATAATTAAAACTACTACTAAATAATCAATACTAGCAATTGCTTAACCAAGAAATACATCAGTTTAACAAGGTCTCGAATACATAGTTGATCTAGATACACGCTCATGCTCGTCATGCGATTGACAAACTAAACTAGACCTGCCCTTGGTAGTAAGTGTGACACTCGTATCGAGACTTGCCAAATGGGTTACTGTCTCTTTGATTGTATCCACCAATGTTTCTATCATATCCCTGGTCATCGATTCGCGTACAACAACTCGTAAGATACTAATATCATCCACTGCGGGTGGGAGAGGATAGTTGGGAACAATCCAGCCCTTTGTACGTATCATCGTGCTTACGGCATCTTGCTTCACGTGGGGATTATGTTGAGTAAACCTGTCACTGAATTTAAAGGCGACGACAGGCAAGGAAGGATTCAACGGGCCTTTGTGTGCTTTGGATTTCTCTGGCGCATTTTCCCAGCCAAAAACACCTTCTGGGCGATGAAGATCTGAAACAATATCAAACATACCAGTTTCTTCCAATGCATTGGCTAGGAAGTAAGCGTTTTCAAGGACATTATTAACAATGTTTCTGTAACCTTCTTTGCCGAGTCGTATGAAGTTGTAATATTGCCCGATCTGAAGAGTAAAAGAGGGTAAAGTAGTTGAAAATATCAAGTTGAATTACTGATTGCCTGCCAATAAACTTATTTTCATATTTGTCACGTTGCTTACCACAAAACAAGCTGGCCGTGAGAAATTAAGAGTATAAGTGTATTCGGTGCCTCCAAGATAGTGAAGTTCAAAAACCAACTCCTTAGGCAGATATTGATCTGATCGCCAGAGAACCCAGCCCACCCCTGGGTAGCACAAACCAAATTTGTGACCTGAGCAGTTTATGGACTTTACTCTCGGCAGTACAAAGTCCCAAGGTAACTCTGGGAAAGCGAAGGGTGCTACAAGTCCACCACTGGTTTCAAATTACCGATGAATATAGAAGATTACTTTGACTAAAGACCCATGTTACCTAGCAGCATCGACATGAATAGGAATATCTTGACCGGTTTTGCGTTCATGCTCATCCAACAGTTTCGAAAGGCCTTGTACATCTTCAAAGTGACCGGTGTAGGTGGAACCAAGGATGACAAATATGCCGATCGTGTTCTCGTCACACGCCTCAGTAGCTTTGTGGATGTCCAGAACATAGTGACTCTCTTTTGAAACCGGGATGATGCGTGCTTCTACATCAAAATAGCGAGCAAATTTCTCCAACGCCACCTGTGCATTGTTGCCCATAATGATATTCGGACGCGATGTATCTTTATTTTCTGACTTTCGTTTCGCTTGCCAAAGCTTCTTCATTGCTAAGCCACCCAGCATGACAGCTTCGGAAGAACCTATCGTCGAGGTTCCTACGCAATCTTTGCCATGCCAAAGTCTGCCAAGCATTGAAACACACTTGGACTGTATTTCCATAGCAGCTGGATATTGGTCTTGATCAGCAAGGTTCTTATTGAGATTGGCTGCAATTAATTTTTCAGCTTCTGGCTCCATCCATGTGTTCACTGATAATAAAATAGATCATTAATCAACCTTATACATACGGATATACAAGTTGGAAAGTACCAAAGGATGCACAATTCATTGCAGGTTTGCCATCCAGTTCGAGTTCGTCATGGATCAGTTGGTAGGCTACACACGCTTCGGATGACTGAGAAGGAAGTTCCCATTTGGGAATATCGTGTGTTGCATAACGAGAACTATATGCGAGGGAATGCAAATGCTTGTCTGTACGGTCTGATACGGTCGTACGTCTTTTCTTTGAAGCCTGGGCGGAGGCTTCATCGTGGGTTCTCTGTTTGTGCAGCATACCGTGAAAGAGACAGAATAGGTTTAGCATCCATGCAGATCATCTCTTTATTTGTTTTTTTTTTCGGTTATTGTCAAGATCAACATGACGTAAACAAAACCCATGCATATCAAATTTTTGATAGATATATTAGATGTTCCTACTCCATGTTTGACTGGTACCTCGTGAAACCTAAGGGAAGAGTCAATTTTGTGGTGTGATCCATCGCCGAAATTTCCACCTGAACGGACTTGGATACAGACGTTAGTCCCCGAGTACAAAAAAAACATTAAATCTCAGATAATCGATTAGGTACAAAAGGGCCCTTGGACTTCTCTCCTCAGTTTATTTTCGTTTCTAACATTTTACCCTTGCAAAAGTATCCATGGACACTGTTCTGGAGTACGCTGATGATTACTTCTTTGACTCCTTCTATCAGAAGTGGCTCCCGCAACAGCTGCCCGGAAATGTAACCACAGACATGTTCACATCCGAATGGCAGCGCGACGATGTTTGGCGCCAATCCCTTTCGATCTTCGTCATGGTGACAATAGGTGGCTGGATTTTCTATTTCGGCTTTGCCCTGTTTTCATACTATGTCTTCTTCGATCACGACATGATGAAGCACCCTAAATTCCTGAAGAATCAAGTCCGGAAAGAGATCGAATGTGCCATGAGCGCCATTCCCGGCTTCTCGCGTAAGCTATCTAAACATACAGTTGTCTAGGAGAAAAAACGTTGGTTTCTAAACGAAATGGAATGTTCCTTAGTATTAACCGTTCCCTGGTTTGTTGGTGAGGTGAACGGCTATTCATTACTCTATAGCGGCACACCTTCCACCCTCGCCGATTGGGGATTCATTCTCCTATCCATTCCTGTCTTTTTATTCTTTACTGACTGTGGTATCTATTGGATTCACCGTTGGCTGCACCACCCCCTTATCTATAAACACTTACACAAGGTATGGTTTTTTTCTTTTCGACAATAGAATTTAGCTCTGACTTTTGTCTACTTAATACGTTTAGCCTCACCATAAGTGGATCGGTATGACATACAGCAATGAAAGTCAGCATATGCCCTAAATTAATACTTGGTATAGTTCCAACCCCATTTGCATCGCACGCTTTCCATCCGGTAGACGGCTATCTTCAATCAGTACCTTACCATCTCTATGTGTACTTTCTTCCAATGCACAAATGGCTGTACATTGCTATGTTCGTCTTCGTCAATGTCTGGACGGTTATGATTCACGATGGTATACACCAATCTCGGTATTTTGTTTCCTTTGATCACTAACTATAAATGATCGGTAGGAAACTTTATCTCGAGATCAACCATCATCAACACAAGCGCTCACCACGCTGTTCATCATTTGTATTTCAACTACAATTACGGTCAATACTTTACGTTCTGGGATAAGTTAGGTAGCTCGCATCGTCAACCCACTGACGAACAATACGATGTCAGTCTTCGCAACAACCAAAGTGTCATGGCACAACAGGCCAAGGAAGCCGAAATTATTGAAGCCGAGACATTAAGGGGTGCCAAAGCAAAGGCCAATTAATTCCATATCGTCGCCGGTCGTCAAGCTTATTAAGCATCTCGCATTTCTTTCCCCCACTCCCAATTCTTTCCATAAGTTTTATCAGTATAGACTTCATATTCTGATAGGATATATCTTTGTTTTCTCTACTATATTTAACTGGCATATCACCTCTTGCAATTTCGTACTATTAGTAATTTAATTGATAAACCTTGAAATAAAAGAGATGTTAAAGAGTATCTTATTTCTCTTTTAGCATTCCACAGCGTGTGCGACGTATGAAAAAATCCAACACCTGGTCTAAGGTTATATCGCGGCATTTTGTGATGCCACGGCTTATCAGATCCGGACAAACTTTCAGCCACACCCGTCTCCGGAGTCAGGTCAATGGTGCAATTTGATAAAACCTAAAATGAAAATTATATGATTCGTTATTCCCCGAAACAAAAACCTGAAACTACAATTATCATGGATAATTTTTTATTTTATTTCGATATGTGATACACCGTTAAAGGCCTAACATTGTCTTTTATAACAGAAATGTTTGAAATATTGAGAGGGTACATTTACCGCATAAAGAAAATGAATTGCAGAATTCGTTGTTCAACGTGCCGGGAGCGTATCTAAGACAGGAGATAGATGGTAGTTGCATTCAATGATATGGTCGGTCGATATAGACGTATCCAATGATCCGGCAAGGGCCATGTTCAAATTGAAAAGGCAGGCAGTCACGGAAATGGGCAATTTGCTTGAAAGCTGTGGACAACATCCTACAAATATTTATCGTATGCAAGCTATGTCCCGTGTCCTTCTTGCTCACCGTCGCGTGCTGCAACACACACCCATTATTTCCTATGCACGCAGATCTATCTTCTCCACGCCTCAGCGATTTGAGAAAAAGGACTCTGAGCCAAAATTAACTCACTTTGGTTTTCGCGACGTCGCAGAAGAAGAAAAGGAATCGCTTGGTAAGTAGCGCTGTGCACCAAGAACGCTATTAAGTTTTGACAAACCGTGTTAGTGCACAAGGTCTTTGCTAATGTTGCTTCAAAGTACGATGTCATGAATGATGCAATGAGCATGGGTGTTCACCGTGTGTGGAAGGATCAGTTTATTCGCAACATGGCGCCTGGTCCAGGAACCAAGCTTCTCGATGTAGCTGGTGGTACAGGCAAGTGGCAAACAAGTGGATAATTCCACCATATGTTAATACTTTATTTTTTTCCCATCTTCTATTTTTTCTTTCCGTCTCGACCAGGTGATATTGCATTGCGATTTTTGGATTACTGCAGGAATATCCATCATGACTCGACCGCTGAAGTGACTATGGTTGATATTAACCCTCATATGTTGGAAGAAGGAAAGAAACGATTCCAAACTTCTCCTTATGCAAATAGTAAGAATGAAAAGGAAAGGCTCATTGAACATCAGATTTATTTGTGTGCCTGCAGCAAATCAAGCTCGCTTCTTAGTTCAAAACGCAGAACATTTAGATGATATACCTGATGAATCGGTGGATGTATATACCATTGCTTTTGGTATCCGTAACTGTACCCATGTTGATAAAGTGGTCAAGGAGGCTTACCGTGTACTAAAGCCTGGCGGAAGATTTATGTGTTTAGAATTCAGCAGAGTGGATAATCCTGTCATTGGAAAGTAAGTAGCGGAATCAAGTTCAAAAGCACCCTCATTGACAGTATCATATAATTCCTCTCCACTCAAAAAAAGGTTATACGACATCTATTCTTTCGATATCATCCCAGCTTTGGGTCAGATCATTGCTAATGATCGTGATTCATACCAATACCTCGTTGAAAGCATCCGGAAATTCCCACCACAAGAAGAATTTGCTCAAATGATCTCAGATGCAGGTTTCGCTACAGTGGGTAAAGGTTATGAAGATCTCACGTTTGGTGTCGCATCGATCCATAGTGGTTATAAGATTTAGAGAGAAATAGACGAAGGAATGAAGAGGAAAGGAAAAAAAGGACGGGAAATAAGCGTATTTGAGATACAATAAAACATTCTACCATGTTATTTTGCATCTATACAGTGAAGCGGGCAATGGATAGAGTAGGGTGATCAAATCGCACGACATCCACTTTCCTGTCATCTACATACACCGTTGGTAATGTTGTGGTTCCTGGCTCTACCTGGATATAGACGGCTGCAGAACGGCGTTTCGGCATGGATTTCAAAGAGACATTGATTCGATCTTCCTTCTCTTCCCATACGTCAAATTCCCAACCAGTTATCAGGTGCGCTGTTGATCCCATAAACCGGCTGGAAACCTGCAGGAAGGACCTGGTTTCATGAGCTCTCAATAATACTGATGCGCCAGGAGGATACCATTCCACATCATCGCCATTTAGTACGTTGGATTTCTCAAAGTAGTATTTGCCATTGTCCGGTAATCTAACACTGGATGGGGAGGGCGATATGTTTGACAAAGTAATGTAACTGAACTGGTTGCACGTATAGTTTAGTTGATAGATGTCCGGCATAATCTGAACAACTGTACTGATCTCTGCTTCCGCTTTAGGAAAGGTAGATGCATATAACTGATGCTCTCTCGCTTCATACGTGTGAACATTGTCAGACATTAGCGTCATTTGACCGAGGATCGTGTTCAATACGCAGAGTGTGTACCGCTCATCCTTTGAGAGCTTGTTGTTATTTGATCTGATAAAGAAGACATCTGGATCGATACCAAACATGGACGACATTGGCCATCGGTACAGATTGGAAACCAAAGCGTTTGCTGTAGCTACGCGTTCTCGGACATTGGCCAGACGAAGGATAAAATGGTCCCACCAGGGTGACGCATCGCTACTCACACGACAATAGTGAAACCGACCCCAAGTGGCCGGTAAAGGAACCCCTGAACCAAGTATAATAGCGCGTTTCTTTGTCAGTTCTTCGATCATTGTTACCGCGTCCCACATGATCTCTCCTCTGGATTTTCCTTGCCTTGGAATCATTGCCGTGGCAAACAAAAAGTCAAGTTTCAGCAACCTGTAACCCCATACATCAATAACAGTATCAAGAACATGCTGTAGATAATCTCGGACTTCAGGATTGTATATATCTAGCGCATAGAAGCCTCCCCAATTAGGACCAGCGACAAGAAATGAGCCATCATCATTCGTCAACAACCATTCGGGGTGTTCTTTGACAATTTTGCTCTTGAAGCCGGCGGCAAAGGGCGCAAGCCATAGACCAGGCAGATATCCCGCTTTCTGGATTTCGGTGGCAAGGTATTTCATACCCTTGGGGAACTTCTCCGTTGCCACATCTAGCCAGTCACCGATAGCCCTTTCAAAGCCATCATCGATCTGGAATACATCGATTGGATAACCATGCTCCTTAAAGGCTTCCAAATTATCCACTACATCCTTCTCAGTGACACGTTCGTAAGTATTGTACCAAGAAGTCCAGCCAGTCAGATGACGAGAAGGCGTATCACTACGACGAGGATAATAGGAGGCATATTCGTTCCAGATATCTTTCAACTCTCTGTAGTCCTTCTTAGTGATGAAGATATTCAATGACAGCGTTGTTGCAGCGGGCAGGACTTTTCCAAACACGTCCTTATAGATACTCAGTTGGTTGTTTTGAAAATCAGCCTTGAAGTATGTGTATCCGCTGTCTTCTGATGTGGAGCCTAGGAAGAGCAACTCTCCATTGGGATGCCGAAAATAGGTATAGCCTGTAGAGTGGATAAATCCTTGTTGGCCAGAATAGTTGAAAAACTGGTAATCTCTAGAATCCAAAGACGTCTAATCTTTTAATATCATCTATATTGTGTGTCTTGCTATCTTACCCTTGCAGGTCAAACTGGGTCACCCACGCAACCGGTTTTAGTATCGGGACCATGCTATTGCGTTTATCCATTTCGCGCGTCTGACTCCAGCTTTGGAAGCCTTCGGCTAACATTGTTTCATTTGAAAAACGAGCATCAAACAAAAATTCTAACTGTTGCAAACGCACGTTCTTGTCGCCTGCTGTTAGAGTAAGACTCAATTCAAACTTGTTGTCGTCTAATTTGGATATGCGTTTGTCGACTGAAAGATGTTCAGCGATGGAAGGATTCGTCAGCTTTTGAGACGCAATTTTCTCCTCTCCATTGCATGTATAGCGAATGTACACAGTTGGCGTAGCGTCCGATAGAGCGGTGAATAAGTTCATACTGGTGGCACCGACCCCTAATATGAACGCCAAGACGCCTAAATACAAATACAGGACACGCATGACACGAGAAGAACAGTCCTACAGTAGAGAAATCGCTTGGATCTTTAGAAAGAAAGGTCCTTGGCGGCCTTGATGCTTTTTGATTTTATTCGATAATAGAACGTACTACTACTCAAATAATGGGTACCTCTGCTTTCGTTAATTCTCTTCTATCTCTCCATATCATACCATCTTGTCCCTCTAATTCTTCGCAGCCCACTTTTACTTCACCGGTTTATGACTCCTATCCGATTTCTATTGCCACTTTTTCCTCTCTTTCCTATCTTTTCTACGTTATTCTCGAGTAACATCAACTAGTTTATAACGGTGGTGCTTGCCCACGGATAATTACCGATATACGTCTTTACGCTCTTTTTCTTTTGGAATAGTCCTCGACACTTGCTCTCGGTCAAACCTTCCTAAGCGATTTGAGAGCTACAAAATATATAACCTGAAAACAACTTAGGATGTCCGTGCGCAGAAAGTCGTAGTGATGAAGTATTTGTTTAACAAACGACGGTAAATCGAGGTTGCCTGTTTAAACACAGCTGCGTTATTGCGCACCAAAGTGAAGTAAGGATGCTAACAGCAACCTTTGCAAATTGTGAGAGATTATGAATTAACCTTTTATGTTATCCATCGCAAGGACGCCTTCTGCAACCATGTATCTATTCTCAACATGGGATGACGCAGATCGCACAAACTGAGAATCGAATCGTCTTACGCATATTGTGCCCTTTACCTTGGCCTCTAATTTTTTTTGATTTGTTTCTCAATGGGAAAGAAAGAGGTAGTGGCAAGAGGAATGAAAGCAAGGAAGAATTGACGTTTTTACGTTCATGCGTATTCTTCCTTATCGGGTATGATGTGGGGAGAGAAGTAGGCCAAAAGCGACAATTTGGGTAAGAAAGGTCTCGTCAAACTGCATGGTGTCGTCCGTGCGTCGTGAAACCTGACGTGCAAGCGGCGACTATAAAACCAAGGTCGTGTGCCACTATTGGAGGTATCATCACTTGCTCTAAGAAATCGTGTGCCTGATTCGAGGAAATCTTCCAAGCGTCTTGTACTTTGGATTTAACCTGATATATGCGGCACAGATATACTCACATGGGTTATCGACCTATAACCCGACCATTTCCTCATATCAAAGGAATAGTTAGCAGAAAGTTACGCTTGTATGCCAGCCTTCACCTGTGTATGTACAGTAGCTGAATATAGCTGTAGCCTCTTACAACCATATCTAGCCATACAAGAAGCATGATACGTATATCTGGTACTTGATACTGTTCTCGAACGGTCCACGCTTCTCAACCTTTATTCATACCGACATCATCCGAGTAGTATATTTAGAGACGAAGTCGCCTTTCTGAGCGGCAAATGGCTCGTTTGGATAGATTTGATTCTATTCGCTTCCTTTCCCCTTTTACGCAGATTACATTATGGCCTTTGTTCACGTTTAATTCTATTGCCAAGACAACAAGGTACACCTTCGCCTGATTAAACTGTCATTTTGTCCCTCTTGGCGCCAACAACCGTAAGCGGACAGAGCTGATAATATTACCTTTGAATACGACAAGAATCAGCAGAAGTGTAAACTAACTTAAGGTAAATAGATCTTTACAACTAGATAAGATTAATTTAAATTTAACAGTGATTGCAGACAAATGTCTGCATGTTTGTTCGGGATAGGGCGTCTATCGTTCTCCTGCATTAATGACCCGGTCGATTCTTGGGTACTTCTGGGAATTGGATGGATCCGAGTTTTTCTGCAGCTTCCTTTTTCTGTATCTTTTTCAGTTGCTCTCGCTGTCGCAAGTAAAAATAATCGCGATGTAGAATGAATCGAGGAGCTTGCTGTGGTCGTACTACAGGGGATTCCACGATTTCGGTTGAAGCTCGTTGTTCTTCTGCTTCAGATCTGTTCTTGGACTGCTCAGACTCTTTCTTCTTTGCTTCCTCTCCTCCCTCCTTCTTTTTGTCTTCACCGTTTTCTTCCTTTTTCTCCTTGTCATCCGTCTCCGACTTGCCGCGCCATGACTTCCACGCAGACCCTATACTGGCCATGAGATCACTCATGCTATCGCTTTCCCTTTTTTGATCTTTGGATAGTTCTTGCTGGGGTTTTGGTGTTGAACGCTTCGCTTGAGGAGAGTTCGGCCGGCCGAACTGCGAGCAAAAGTTGGAATCACCGAGGTGAGAACGGCAAATGTAGAACCAATCGCTGTTGCTGTTATCAGCAGACGTCAAAACAACCGAAGTAAATTTGCTACAAACAAAACAAGGTCTTTCTTGGGCTGCTAAACGTGCAACATAAAGATTCTGTAATCTAGAAGTTTGCGTCATGGAAGGGAAAAAGGATCAAGAAGTTAGGCAACTCCGTCTTTACCAAAAGAATCCAACTCTTCTTTTTTTGGCATATATTGTATACATCAAATAGCGATGACATGACGAATAGGTGAGTTGCTCGAACCATGTGGATGCTAATTGTATGTGATATGCCATTTCTTCCGTAGAAAAAAGAAAGAAGAAAATCCATTGCTGAAGCTTGAAGTTTTACTCTCCATCACTTCCTCATTGTCTTGTGGACGGAGCCAACTTGTCTATTTTCAAGACAAAAATGGTAATTCATAGTGTTTTACTGAGAGTCACTACGATATGAACATAACGGAAGATGACATAACGGTCAGCGAGAGCTGACTATCATAATCGTCTAGTAAGCTAGGAAATCGAATAATAATTCATGTGGTAAGGGAAGAAATCAATGACGGGACATACGCAGGGCACGCAATGGTTGTTTAAACAGGATGGATCGGTGAGACGAGGATGGGCCGTCCATAATTCGGGCGGGGGGATTGATTGTTCGGCTATCAGACAGGACTTTCCACACTTGAGACGTTCGATCAGGATGGCGTAACAAGTTTCCAGCTACTGAAACGAACGCTGCCATGGCACGCAAACGATGAGCTGTCGATTTTATACCGAGAGCCTTCTCTCGTTGACGCTGTCGCTCGGCCTTGATACACTTTCTGGCTCGCTCGATGATCTCATCGTGCGAGACCCCTCGTACTCGCATGAACGTGTAGTATTTATAGCACTTAGTAAGCAACAGTTCGTAGATCTGCTCTGTGGTAAGTTCATCATCATCTTCCAGAGGCTGATGTGAATCGGTGTTTACTGCATGTTTTGCTTCAGTCTCTTTCCTGCATGCATGATCAGCTGGTTTATGCCTCTTCTCCGCCATATCAGCTTCTGCAAGCGAGGCCATGTTTTCCAACGTCCGAGCAAAGTCATCGAGATGTGTGCTATCCATAAACTTCGATTTCGCCTTTGAATTTTTGGATAAGACCAATGAAGTATTGTTGTACGGAAAAGAACTCATTAAAAATGCCTCATAATGCAGCATAAACGTGTGCCTCAGGACTATTGACATGATGGCTGGTGCAAAGAGTGGGTAGAGGCGCAGTAACTGTTCTCCACTTTCATCCTTTGCAGCTTCTGAGAGTAAACGGGCAAAGTCCCAGTCCGGCATAACAGCGTATGACAGATGGAACGTGTTTCGGCCAGCATTGCCGAAATCCAGACAAGGAAGAATATCCAAGTCAAAGGGAACAATGCTTGGTGGTTCTGGAAGTTGTCTCTCATACGTTGTAGGCGGCGTCACCACAACTGGGTTGCTAGATTGCTCCCATTGTTGCAGCTTAAGCATAAGCTCCTCGTTTGATTTGCGTAGCTGTCTATTTTCGTCCTCTAGCTGTTTAATACGTGTTTCTTGCTCTTGAATTTGGGTTTCCAGTTGACCAAGGTACTCTATTGTTTATTGATTTCTTAGTAAAAGAACACATTAACTCTTTCTTGTTGTACCTTTCCGTCGCACTCTAAAGTTACGAGCAGATATTTTGTTACGAAGTTGCCGTCGTTCTTTGGAGGTCATTTGCTTAAGATTAGCACTATATGTACCTTCAGCTATATCTTCTAATTCGCCTTCATCATTAGACGAAGACGATGAAGGCCCTGGAGGGGAACCGCCTTCTTTCTCTTCTCCAGTATTTTTCTGCCTCTTTTTCTTGTAAATGTTTTCCGGTGATTCTGTCACAAAAATAGGTTCGCGGTTCTTCTTTCCAATGGGTCTCCTCGTGTTTCCGTTACTGCCTTGCGGCGTTCTGCTCACGGAAGGAATCACACTTGTTACCCACTGTTGTGTTGCTGTAGTTCCTTGAGGTACGATGATCGGATCGTTTGGAGCAAAGTCGGTGGTTGTTACTGCCATTGGAAGAGTGCCTGTGATACTTTCTTGCCGCCCAGGACTGCTTGCAGAAACGAAGTTCTGTTCAAATAGCTCAACTGTTTTCTGGTCTGGCGAAGAGAAAATTGACTCTTCAGTGGAAAAAGTTCCAGAAGAGTCTAACAGGTATTGAACAATATCGTTTCCAGCGCCCGTTGCCATGGCTACATTTTCCGAGGAAGTTTCACTTCCATTGACTGCATCCAAAAACAATGAAGAAACATCAACTTCGTTGGAGTCGGTCGTGAGCGAAGTGTACCACTGAAAATCCATAGTCGAGTAAGTGAAAGGGGAATGGACAATCGGGATATCAAAACATCTGTATCTCTTTTTAATCTAAAGCAGTCCGGACCGAGAGTGAAGCTGTGCTACGTTAACTACATGGGTTTTTATGATTCCACCCAAAATTGTTTGAAATATCGGAGAGTCAAATTTTGAAGAATCATCTAATCAAACTATGAAAATTCGCAATAAGAGATTTTGAATCAAAAGCGTATTCTCGTTCAGAGGCAAGTGCAACTACATCACAACGACATAGATAATCATCCTAGTAATTATAAGATAATTCTAAACGACCCAATGCTTAAAACAGTTGAGAACACGGGAAAATATCAGCAAAAATAGTGTAGCCGATTCTGTTTATTTCATGCAATACGCCAGGTACCTGTATGATGTATGGAAAGACAATGAATAAAGGTTAAGCCTAGTAAACATATCATTTACTCTAGCAATAAAAAGAAAATCAGCGAGAGTTATAAACGTTGATAGTTTGAATTACTCAGTATTAATACATACGAGGAGGCTTACGTGCTGTTTAAAGCAGGTCATGATTCTCAACCACTGATACTCGTTCTCAATGTCCTGTGAATCACCTCACAAACAAGATACTGTAATTATGGAGCTAATATTATGTTAGCATATCAGCTTTCTCAATTACGTGATATGTCGTTCATAACTGGCTGTTATGCTGAACAAATTAGAAGAATCACTTCGTATATAGGAACGCTGACCGTGCCCGTAAATTCATGAAAAGACGAAGTAAAAGTCAACTAGAGAAACGAAATATTTACAGTCCATTTCATACGAGCTTGTTTTATTTGCGTAGCGGAATCCAGAGCGCATATTAACAGAGAATTTGATTGTTTTATGCTATAGAAAACAATGCCAAATATCATACTATAGCGGTAAAGTCCATAAAGTGTAGTATCAACGACCCTTTGTCGAACAGAAGAGCTCACAATGGCACGGCATACTTGATCAAGGTCTAGTCCGATTCGTTCTTATTGCATATATACTGGCACATGCTCCTAAATGCGGCAGATGGAACCTTGTTGACAGTGACGGACAAAACAATCAAGTCGTTCTCTCTGTGTTGTCACTTTTATAGTCTGAACAAGTGCTGTCGGCAACAGGCAGTGCATACCACACCTTCTTTCTCTCTTTCTTTAGCGTTGTTGCTTTTGTTACTGTCTTGTTTGGATACACTCTCATTATTTCTACAAGGGATGAAGTTTAGATAGCCTGTAGGGTCCAGATTATTAGGTACGTGGGAACTGGGTGCGGAACAAAATGTTGTCGAATGCAAAACCTAGTTGGCACACAGTCAGAAGAAAGGTGAGAAGGGCTTAAGCTTATTGAAGGGTTTCCTCAGGATTCCCGTTCTAAGACTTCCTCATGATCTGTTTTCCCATGGTATGAGTGGATAAAGATATGATGTAATTTTGTGATAGTCGCAAAAAGACAACAATCGTTTTGCATTAAATACGTGTTGTTGCGCCATTCCGGTTTTAATCACCGCTTATTGATCAGTTATTTTTCGTGTGTTATATTCCTCCTTCTTTCTCTTACCCTCTTCACCTCGCCTTGTTTCTTTTTTTTTCAAATGCCCTCTGACTACATTGAAATAACACAAGCACTTCTTGCAAGTGTCGGCGTCTACATTGACGCGGTTATGATTTTGATCTTCTATAAGAAAAGCGTAAAACTAGCTGAACAGGCACAAGAGGCAGAGAGAAGAAAAATTGGTCTGTAATTTGGAATATGCGTTTCAGAACAGGTATTAACAAACAATCAATTTCCTTAGTGATTTGCAAAGACTGCTCTGAAGAAGGGCATCCAAACAAGCGATACAAAGTCTGTCCTCAACACAAGAATCACGGCAGAATCAAGGCAAGAGAGCATCAACGCATCACCAGAACTTTGCTCACTCTTATTTTATAGTTGGAAAAAAAAAAAGAAAATTGACAGCTGAAGAAGAAGCCGAGCATTCCAGGCAAAAGAAGCGCGGCAGGGCTTCGAAGGATGAAGAGACAAGGAACAAAAATGTCCCATCTAGGCCATGTCCAGCCTGTGGTTCGACTGAGCATGCTTCTGCAAGAAGCAGGTCTTGCACGGTTCATGCAAAAACTATAAATGAAAAAGTCAATGAAGAACTTGGAAAAGATCACGAAAGATATACAAGAAAGCTACCGCTTGATTCTGTCATCCGTCCAGAGTACCGTGAGCAACTCAAAAGGAAACTTACAAATCTGTGCGGCTGTTTGCGCGAAGTAGTCTTCCGAGCTCAAATCTTCGTGAATGGTTACATTATCTCGAATGCCGATCAGGAAATAAGTGCATACGTTTACACGCAATCTTTCTGGTATTCTGTATGTCAATTGGTCCTCGATAAAAAGGTCTCCAACAAAAACTCCAACATGCCATCCGATCTACTAGGTTATTGGTCACAATTTTGTGCGACATATCCTTCTGTAATCTTCTCTTCACAGGGCTTTTCTGGCTACAGTGATGCCTTATCAGCGGCCTGCAAGACTTTGGCAACCTGTTATACCAATAACATCGTCGAAACTTTTGAGAACCGAGTGGTGCAGTATTCAATCCGCAAGTTGAAAGCAGTAGTACCGGTAAATAGGTTTGGAATCAATTAAAACATAACCAATTTCGTTCTTACTTTTTCTAGGAACTTCCAAATGGTCGTATAAAAGACCTCGCTAGGGAGTATATCTACGAACGGGTCTGTGGTGGGAATCCCCTATGACCTGATGCAGTTCCCTTGGTCTCAACGCATATAACCAGCGCAGTTAATTCTCTCTGTGAGGAGCTATCCAGTGCCATCCCCATCCCTGCAACGGCAGAGACCATGTCCGCTTCCCCAGGGAGGTTTGTGCCGGCGCTACGTCATATCTTGAGTAACTATGACGAAGAATGTAAAAACAGCAAAGGTTCTGATGACGAGAAACTCCCACGGCGATTCAGCCTATCACCCATGCCGCCTACAAAGTGGCGATTCGCGACAATCAACGCAAAAGCCTTATCATGCTTAACAGAATCCACTTCTGAAGGCGGTTTTGAGCAAAACACTGCCTTATTCCATACCGTCTTTGACTTTACCAAATTAGGATACAGAAAGTAAGATAGAGAAAAGTCGTTGATAAAAAGAATTCTAACCGCAGGATGCGTAGCGTTGAAGAATTGAAAAACTCGTCGGTGGATCGTGGCGTTATCTTCACTAATCAAATTCTCTCTGACGGGTTCGCAGTTGACTTTCAGGTTGCCAGAAAATCGGCAAAGAAAGAAAGAGCTACGGTGGACGAAGAGCTCACTGCCACCGATTTTACAGAAGAGGAGATAACTTATTATTTCCAACCGTGCGCAGTGGACCCAGGCCGATCATAAGTGTTTACGGCCGCATATGGGTGCGGCAACAGTCCACATGAAATCCGTAGATGCAGTACAAGGGAGTACTATACGTACACTGGCTCCCCCTTGCGTCAAAAATAATTCAGGCGGAAAAGAAAGAAGCAGGTATTGAGGCCATTGAGACGGATTTAGAGACTGGCAAAGCACAGAGTCTCGAGGTGTATGATACCTATGTCCGTTGCATCTTTCAACATATGAATGCGTTATTTGCGTTATTTGCGTTCTATGGGCCTTCGAAAGCAGAGGGACGATTTCGGAATTACCAGGGCCGCTAGCGCGCTCCAGAGGAAATGGTCAGCATCTTGACCAATGGAGGGAAAAACTACAACAAAAACCGTCGTAAACACACAAAATGGAACCGCAAGCTACGTGGCGAAAATAGAAAAAACGGAAGAAGAAAAGACAAGCAAACCGGGATGCAACTGAGTATGTAAATCAAGTATGAAATTGTTACTGAATAACTCAATAGAAGAACGTGTCCACCAGGGTCTGCGATGAGATCGACTTTATGCAAAAACAAAAGGTTTTCGAAAATGGAAGCGAGCAAGCTATCAAGAGTCGGAAAAGATGCCATTCATCGTATTCGGCGATGGGATGTTTGGCAAAGATAGCGTGAAACTGAAGGGTCACCGGAATGGGGTAGTTGGAAAGTTATGGAAGCACATCAAGCGAAGGGAACGAAGAGGAGAGCTGCTGGCTGTGAAGATGGATGAGTACCTTACATCGCAGGTACGGTACATAGATAGAACAAATGAATCATCGATTAATATGAAGCGTTTATAGGTGTGCAACAATTGCAACAAGAAAGATATGAAGAAGATTACGACTGCAGACGGTATCTCTCGCCATGGCATACTAGTTTGTAAACACTGTGGAGTGTTATGGCAGAGAGATATTAATGCTTGCGAAAACATTTTCTCGATCGCGCTGTCCATCTGGGTTGGGGAAGGACGACCACAACGGTTCTCTCGCCTCCCGGGCCCCAACAACATCCCCGAACCGAACGCGGGTCTTCCTCTCGGGGAAGTTTAGATTTTTACGGTAAGTGTAGTAGGCAATGTTTCCAGTTAGGATTTTAGTAATTTTATCTTTTATAGATGATGCCACCGGTAAGCCTTCTATCACATTTTAACAGGAAGATACTCACCAACACTTACTGGCAAATTCTTTATAACTTATATTCGAAGTCTTCAATCAATTTTGGACGTAATCTTAATCAATTTTGGATGAAATCTTCAAAAATTTTTGAATAAACCAGTATGACCATGCCGGACCCTAAAAAGAAAAAGTCATCGGATTAAACTTGCCAAATTTGATCCAGAAAATGGTTCAACTTTAAGCAGCTCATGAGGATTAGCTAAAGATCATCCAGAATAACATATAGACAGAGAAAGATTAAAAAATATATGCATAATTTTACTATGGGAATTACCTGAGATTTTGTATGATACGCCTTTGGCCTCAAGATAGACTTGATGGTACGAGTCTGATTCTCCGGGGTAGATAATCACGAATATACAGCAAGCTGTTGCCGATTTGTAAGCTACTCTTGGCTTAACGTTGGACGTTACCAACAGTCACAATCGTCTTTTCTTTTCAAAGTTTGTATGATGGTCATGGAGATACCAAAAGTTCAGGTGTTATCCCATTGCAGAGAACTTGGCACAACACGATGCCTAGGAGGGCTTTTCAGTAAAGATAAAGGTTATGTGACGCTGATGGTACAATTAGCCCAGACAAAACTTAGCTTGAAAAGAAGAGAGTAAAATATAAGTGTCAGCAGTTCCAAACAGAGGTCATGCGGGCTAAAGGACTGGGCAGACGAGGATATAAACGATCCTGATATATTCGTTCAATGGAAATGCTTAAGAGGAGTCTATAGAAGAACAGAGCCAAATACTGAAAGAAGTAATCATGCTTTTCGTTTAAATAGTTTTTTGTCTCTGAAAGTGCATATCACGATCTTACTACTAATGCATGACTAGTGTTCTCTGAATAAGTAACATTCCTAGAGCATAAAGGGTACTAAAAAATACTGAAATCAGACGCCTCGATGGATCGCATATGACCCATAGTTTGTGCTTATAACTAAATAAAACGAACGTCACTCCGATGCACAATTATTCAACGCAGAGTTTTTCTGGTATCAGCATATATTTGACTCAGGTTTTGGCGCGAAATATTCCATGGCAGACGCAGATGGTCGTGCAGGAACGTGAATTAAGCAAAGTTACATAGGAAAAGTTTTCAACAGCCATCAATGCGGTTATGTAAGAGTACTAGCAATTGAACATCTAACATTCAGATCGAGACGGACAAAAATCCATTATGCTAGATTATTGTAGTGCAATATGCACTTTTTATAATAGCATGTTTCATCCCATTTATCGGCAAACCACACATTTAGATCCGTCAACAGTAGTTCGATGCTTCTAATAGTGCCTTCTCAACGGGTTCCGTAGCCTCGCATTCCTATTAGACCACTTTTCTCACATACCATCCGGTTACATACCTGAACAAGGTCATCCAGCAGTTTGTCAAACCGATCTAATTTCTCCTGTGCTTTTCGATTCTCTTTGATCAATAACAACCGTTCCGCTTGTAACTTTTCCTGCTGCTCTTTCAGTCTATCAAAAACGGAAAGTTGAAAGAGATGCCATCGATGAGAATCCATGACCTGCTTTACTCTGTTTACTTACCGTGATCGTTCCTCATACTCAAATTTTAAGCGGTTGATCATAAGTGTATGTGGATTTTCCTTGTCTACAAGGTATTCTTGCGGCGCACGCTCGCAGAATTCATCGTAGGGCACAAGATCGATATCTTGATATACTGATCTGTTTTCACGCTCAGATCAATTCAGCTTGGGGAGTGATCAATTTTCCATACCTAAAATCTCTACAGCGGACGATTTCATCCAACAAGTGCCGCTCTTCATACATGACATTCTGAAGTCCGACTTGTCTTTCGTCCATCGCTGCCTTTGCATCTGCTGTGCGCTGTTTGCTATCGCGAGTGTCCCGAAATGCCCTAGCGTGTAGATCCTTCATAGTGTCTACCGATTGCAGCAAATGATACCCTGCATCGTTTCGCAGAATGTCACCAGGAAGGGATCCCTGCAGAATAGGGTCAGAACGAATGCATTCCTGGTAGATTAGCGTTTCGGCCGCAAAGCCATCTTTCGTACTGCGAGTTTATTTTCCATCTGAGTTGACAAGAGGGCTTGTATTTCGTCGGAAATTGTGATTATTGCTTCTAATGGTGCTATAGTTTGTCCAGGCATTGAGGATCACAGTATGCAGTGGTTGGAGTTGCGGATTTTGCGACCTGAGTCACACCTTCCCGCTTAAATTTACGGTCTGTCACAGACCGGGTCACCAATCTGGTATTTCATAGTCTGAGGTCACACCCGGTCTGAAATTGGGCGCACTTCATTACTTTGTGCCTGAATCCTGTCACCGTTTTTCACTTACTGCGACCATGCTTAATTCTACTTTCAGATCAAAAGTTGATCTTCACCTTGCTGCCGTCACTTATGCAAGAGAAAAATGATTTATTATTTATATTCCCTGTAACAACAATTGTCAAATTTGTCTTGTCTGTAAGCATTCCGGAGAGTATGCTGTCAAAGGCAATAAGCAGGTATAACAGTGTTATGAATAAGAGTCAACTTATTGGCTTGAGCGAAAAGCAGGAGAAGGGCGCAAAAAGATTAAGCATGAAAGATACACAACGTTTCGATTGCCCTTTCATTATGAAAGTGAAACGGAAAGAAAGACCGCTGGACAACATGGTTTATGAACGAAGAACACAACATGTTATGGCCTATGATATTAACATATATCATCAGCATAGAATTTTTGGGCGAATAGACTAGAAAAAACGTGCGAAACATGTTGAACGCTGGTGCAAGTAACAGAATTGCTAACAATCATTTACAAGAAACTGGCATTCATACTGTTATGATCAAGGACATTGCCAACTTAAGACAGCAATTGTTCACGAATGACTCAGACCATGTTATCTACAACTTCATTACAGAGCTTGAAAAGCAAGAATACGTTGTAGATTGGATAGTAGATAATGAGTCTAACATTTTACGAGGAATTTATTTCTCGCATAAAAATACAATGCTGTTGGCATGAAAAATTTTCTGAAATGGTTCTTATTAACACCACTTACAAAACCAACCGGCATAAAATGCCCTTTGTTAATGTTACTGCAGTAAACAACCTCGCGTACAAATCGCCAAAGACGATTGCAGTTGCATGTGCTTGGATTGCTGATGGAAAGGGAGATATGTATTAATGGGTCATAAAAATGTTACGCGACATTATTTGGCCATCAAACATTCAGCAACCGGGTATATTTGTTACCGATAACGAGCAAGTACTTATGACAGCATTGGGTATCTTTTTCCCTGATTCTCGCAAGATCCTACGCATAGCACACATCAAGCGAAACTTCAGGGTTAATTCACGCAAGTTGTTCCAAGTTAAAGACGAGCATGAGGAGCTGGAAAGTTCTATCGACCAGTTATTCAGTTGCTGGACATTTCAAGAGTATGATAGTGCAATAGCTGCATATAAAGCTGCAGCTAAGACAAGCAATAGTCCAGAAAAAGCAATCGAATATCTAGAAGCGTTGACACAGAGACTAATATATGTTATAAGCAAACTCAAATAAAAAGAGAAATGGGTTGACTTTTATACAAACTGTCTTATGCATTTTGAACAAACCTCTACCCACCGGGTAGAAGGTGCACATTCAGCAATCAAGCATGCGTTAGATAATGCTTCCGGCAAACTTCCAACAGGTTTCCGAAACATGGATCGATGGTATCGTATGAAAGTATTTAAAGATTGACAGAAAGCATATAAAATGATAGTTTATAATACATGTCAGGTACTAGGGCACTGAGCTACGAATTCAGATTGACAAGGAACACTTTGGCCGTGATCCACTTTTATCTACGAATCATATTATATGCCTTCAAGAAATACAAGGCAAAATTTCACGCTTCATAATCGACAAAGTCAAAACAGAACTGGATCTTACATTTGCCCATGGTACATATGCCCAATGTTTATTGTTCTATGAGAGTTAATTTCCGCTTTTCTTGTCGTCATTTACTTCCGTATAATGGTCGTATACCGCTGACACTTATCATCAATGGTGGCATTTTGATCCTACAGATGAAGGGTAACGAGTTGCAGTGAGTTTATGCAGCCAATCATAGTAAAGCCCGATCCGATTGTCTGAAAGCAGGACAATGAGACGTCAATGGAAGAGAATTCACACATGTTCCAAAACAGAAAGAAATATCGGATACTGTATAACAAGATCCGACAAACGGACGTAACTAACGAGAAGAAGAAAGCTTTTCAGGGATTAGTGTTTCCAGTGGGGAACAGGCTATCTATCAGATTGCAGCCGAAGCAGCCCAATCCCTCCTTAAAGAACAACGTGTCTCAAACGTGCACGTAACGCAATTTAAAATGCTCGTGCTCTGATGATATGACGCAAATAGAGTGCGTATATTCCATAGGATCTGTCATATCATAACAGTTCATGGTGCACTTCATGCTCAAACGATAATCGACAACTTGCAAGTTGTACAAGCTCATTACCTTCGTTATGCAGCGCTATCGACAGGTCAGCTGGTGTAACGTGAACAAGAAGCAATAAATATTGCATCTGTGTATTGCATGTTTTGCACAGTGTATCCATTTTGCGCATAGACATAGATAGGATCCAAGGACCACGTGGCAAACAGCGCATCATCATGACACACGCGTTTGGAATGAAGAGAAAACAGACAACATAAACAAAATTTGACAACACCTCACATCTCTCCTTCCTTGGTAAGACGATTGGAGAATCCTCAGAGTGTATCGTTCAGATATTATGAATAAGCTGATAAAACTTCCTGGACTATGATGTACATTGATATATGATGGGGCTTTTTCGACGGGTTAACTAAGTTGATGTCTTGATGATTTGAATGAGACTACAGTATTGCCAAAAAGAAACTTTCAGTGGAAAGAGTCGATTTCATCAAGTCACCTGAAGAAGTTTTAAACAATCATTTTTTGCGCTTTTTGTTCTTCTTTCCTCTTCCTTCCTTCCTCTCTTAAATTTTCTTCTCTTTTAGTATCTCTTGCACGTAATCCCTAATTACCAATTGCCAGAAACACTATTAGAAAGTTTTGTATGAAATCCTTAGAAGAACAACCACCCGGTAAGAAAAAAGATCAAGTAAGAAAAATTCGCTGTTGACGAAGGGCGACTCGTAAGACAAAGCTGGCCAATATCTTCAAGCCAGAATACAAGTATATGAGAGTATGAGTCATATCAAATACAATTAAGCTTACTAACTGATTTTTATTAAGACATTACCCAAGCTCCAAACGGGACTTCAACCGACTGAAAAAAGAACGAGATCTGAGCCAACAGAATCGCGGCATATATCATCTACGGAAGAAACCAACTTTGATTGGGGATCCCACGACAAGGGTCATAGGAATTGCTCCTGGTAAGATAAAGAGCCCTATTTAAAAGCTATGTCCTTCTTACGTGCAAAACTAGGCATTCGGGATGTAGTTAGTACGGTTGACACAGCGGATGACTCGTGAAATAAGTCGTACAGAAAAGCACACACATTCTCTGTATCCGACGGGGAGTACCAGTAAGATCAAATTTGGAAATACGCAAAAGATGACGACAATAGAAGTAACCCAACTACCTAGATCTGCTTCGATGTTTACGTGGTGTAAGCAGATAGTATTAAAAAATCGTCAGAAGGCCGACATGCAGGCACAGGTATATGACAAGTTAAATGAAGCATCACCGAAAACCGCAAGTGTACACGGCTTTCAGATATATTTGAAGACACTTAACGAGGTTAATGACAAGTAAGAAACAATTTTAAGTCATATTGGGTCCTTATTTTGTTTATAGATTGCATGATTTTAACTGTCATTACAGACACCGTGAAAACAGAATGCTGTTATTTCGGGCGAGAAATATCACACTTGATCGACTGACAAATCGAATTTTTTCGAGGAGGAGGATCGGTAAGACGGCTATTAGTTATTTCTACTGACTTTAGATCTTAACAGAAAGAGATACCAATGGCTCATAAAACCAACAAAAAAGACAGAAGGCAACAACAAAGAAAAGCCGAGTACCAAGCAGATGGGCGACGAGTCATAGTAGTTTATGGAGATGCTGATCTTAAACCAAACATGATAGGTCACGCCCCAGTGCCGGTAAAGGTTGTATCTTTGCTTTTTTTTTTTTTTTTTTTTTTTTTTTGATTCGGTTGATTCATGTCGTGGTTTGCCTGGTGATCCTTGTAGATAAATATTTAACCAGTCAGATTTGCTCTCTGTGTGACAAGAAAACCGAACTCATGCGTAATTCTGAAACTTTCCGCTGTAAACACAAGTAGGATCGTTACCTGTGTGATTCTTGTCCGATTGAATTTATTGCTTAGAACGAAGTTAATACGTCAGGACAACGATTGCAAGCTGCGACGCCTCTGCCTCGATGGCAACAAAAAGATATTGCATAAAACGTCTCAATGTCCAGATAAAAAAAAACTTGGTATGACAATACCTTTCAGCTTCAGTATCTTGCAATCTGACTGGCATTTCCAGCATTAAACGATACCCGAACGATAGTCTATCCGATAAAAATTTGCAACAATCATTTGTCGGAAGACACATCCAGCTCGAATCGTCCAATGATAAGGGCTTCTGCTCCTAAAAAAAGTTCTTCGTGCTGACCATACATATCGGTATTGGAATAGAGACGTTAATGCTGGTCTCAATATACGAAGAATCCTTATTGAATATATGAAAACAAATGACCTTGATTCCCGTCCGACCGGATTAAGACGTCATTTCAAGCAAAAAGGCCTTGAAGAACAAGACATATAGCCCTTTGTTGGGTCTGGCTGGTAAGTGCGCTTGGGAAAGTAGTGACGTAACTGGTGTGGTTAACTGGTGAACGTAGCGCGGTATCACATACTGGATGCCGTTTGTCTGCACCCCCTCTCATATACAACCTTCATACTCTGCATAGCACGCACCTGATAATCGTTTCACTGTTGTCTTATTGAGCGTATATAAAGACCGCATCAAAATATACGACAGGTACAATTACAGTTTGTTACGCTTTGCCTTTTTTTAAGTTCCTGTGAGAATATGCTTAGCGATCATTTCGTAGTAACTCTTTTCCGTTCAAAAATTTCAACGGCTTCTTCTGCTGAGCCACTGTGCCTCTTTGCGAGAACGTGCAATTCATTGATTATGGTCAGTTGTCTTGAGTAAACTATCACTAAAACAATACAAGAATATAAGTAACTAGAAAAAAAAGGTAAGTATGAGAATACCTTTCTTAACTTTCTCTAATATAGGTCGTGTCAAGATGGCATCTTTAAGAGTTATACTATAGTCGATATTTCAGGCAAAGGGTAGAAGACGAATAAAAAGCGGATTTCTCAAAATTGTCAATCACTATGGAAGGATGATGCTACTAAGATAAATCTGATAACTTTTGTTTAGATTTTTTGGTGATAAGTGAAGTTTAAACATAATACCGAAACTGTGAATTAGAGACCGGGAGAAAAGTCTTAACAAAAGAGGACGGGCTGTTGTATGTAAATTATTGTAGTAAAAGCTTACGATACAAGTCCATGCTTTTATTCGATTCGGCTCTTTACTTTTTTTCTACATCCGTATTATTTTCGCTGATCAAAAAGAGGGACTTGTCAGATAACATAGGAGTACTTCTGCGTTATTCTCCCAGACTAAATTCATCTATGGCAGGATCAAGTTTCGCTCTGCGGCTGGTCTGGTTTCATGGATTTTCTCCCAAAGTAATCATTTGTCCACCACTACACGTCTTTAAAAGTTATAAGAGGCACGTTTATGCTCCTTTCTCCTGTGCCTTAGAAATAGACATTACATAGCAATAGTTGAGTTGCTATTTTAGAATTCCACCATCATGTTCAACCCTTGCTAACATACTTGGGAGGAAGGAAACCAACAGTGGAATCCTTAATCGAAACATAAAACGCAGAAATATATTGCCATAGCCTGCTAGCTATTAGATTCTAGTTAATGTTTTGTTATACATCAGGTCTCATGAAAGAATGCTAGGTTGTCCTGGGATCCATTTGCGCAAGACGCTAGGGACTCGTACGGTTCCATCTCGGTTCTGAAAAGTTTCCAGGATAGCAATAATAACGCGGGGAATTGCTAAAGCGGTGCCATTAAGCGTATGACAGAAAACGGTATTCTGGCCGGTATGGTGTGTAGGACGGTATCGGATCGATAAGCGACGAGACTGGTAATCAGTGCAGTTAGAAGTAGAAGAAATCTGCAGTTCGATCGAGTTAACAGCTAAATCAGAGATAGTGAAGTTATTAATGATTATTACAGACCTCTCCCCATTTTTGCCGACCCGGCATCCACGCCTCAATATCATATTTTCTATATGCACTGGCTCCCAATTCTTCTGTTGGCATGTCCAAAACGCTAATATCGCCCAAAGACCAGGTTAACATTCCTAATGAAAACGGACATGCGCTTGCTAACTTCGTACCGGAAACACAATCCTAAATCGGAGAATATCTCTTCTTGAATCATTCTTAGCTCTTCTAACATTGCATCGCTCTGTTCCGGTGTGGTTACAGCAAATAATTCTACTTTGCTAAATTGATGCACACGATACAATCCTTTTGTTTCCGTTCCTCTTCCCCCGGCTTCGGCGCGATATGCACGTCCAAATCCGACAAGCCGCTTTGGAAGTTCGGCCTCATCCAGAATGTTCGTCGCAAACTTTCCCGCCAGCGGGATCTCTGCAGTTCCGGCCAAACAAAGTGCGTGATGTTCATCTGTTTCGTCAGCCCCTATTGGCCGTACGCCGTAGATCTGTGAATTTTCTCCAGCTCTTGGTTGGAATCCGCAGCTGTAAGCAATATCAGTACGAACAATATCAGGTGTAATCACACCGAGAAAGCCTTTAGATGCCGCTTTCTCCAAAGCATACTGGATCAATGCCATCTCAAGAAACGCTCCGTAGCCTTGGAGATAATAAAAGCTTGAACCGCTTACTAACGCAGCCTGTGTGATATCCAAGATATCCAGTTTGCTGGCAATAGCGAGATGGTCCTTTTCCCAGCCCTCTCGGCGTGCTTCGCCGACGATCTTTACCACTCGAGCTCGTAATTCAGGTCCAACCGGTACGTCAGGATGAGTATCATTAGGAATCTGTAATGCTTTCTGCAACAATTCGGACTCTATTAGGTCTAATTGCTCTTCAAGTTTCTTGATGTCTGCCTTGACAACTTTTCCTTCGCGAATTATGTCGGTGCGATCGTCTGCAAGAGAGCTCTGCGCCGCTTTTGATAGCTTATTGCGTCTGGCACGTAGATCAAGTACTTTGGCGTATACTTCCAGTCTTTTCTCGTAGAGAGTTCTGAATCGTTCCATGTCAATTCTGCCATAGTTACGTTTGTGCATGTTATCTGCTACGGCTTCAGCATTACAAGCGAAGCGCGCAATGTCGATTCTCGGCTGAATCGGGCCATTGTTCGATTGGGTGATATTCCGAACTTGTTGACAGTTTATTGCTTTTCGGCCGAGGTTAAACAAACGCTGTCTAAACATGAAGCTATCGGGCCAACAACGCCTGACATCTTTTGTTGCCCACCACGAGAAAAGCCACGATCCGCTGTGGCAGCCCCCCCCAAAAAAAAGACATCACCTTATCGACCAACCTCAGCCCGTTATTGCAACGTATGTGGATATATTGCAAAGAGAATTGCGCATTCAGGTCACCCAACCGATATAAGTTACTTTACAGATCCAAAGATAATATCCCATTAACTCTCTTACAAAGCGCTGGGGCACTTATAAACAGATAAGGTATTTAGGACGGGGTCCCCGTTCAGTACATAGGCCCTTGCTTTCCTTTGCTTTAAAAACTTTGGTTGTTTATTTTCCTGTGTATATTTGACTTCAATCGACATTTTTGCATAAGTTAGTTACCCATATATGTGTATCTTCAAAGTTTTGTACGAGTATTTAAGTGGAGCGGATGTGCAAGGCAAATAGCAATGGGCAAATATTACTTGGCTGATGTGTTTCTTAAACAAATATACACACACCATCTGAAGGTATTATGTCTTATTTATCCTAATAGAAGCAGTGTATCAAACTCTCGCTTTTCTTTTCTATCCGAGGCAGTCAAGAACTTTATGACAAACGCTCAATTACGTAACATTTTCTGGAGAATACACTGAAATCAGCAGCGAACAAAATGAGGCCACCAATATTGATCATTGATCGAATTTGTCACTCACCCTTTCGGTAGCTATCAAACCTACAAGAGGGCTTGTTTGTTAGCTCTTTAGCTGTGAGACAATTGCTTGATAACGTAACAATTGCTATCGAGGGTATTCGCTGCCATCGGTACGGCACTCAATTACCGGTACTGGTTGTTTCCGTTGCACTCTTCACTACTGAAAACCATTCTTCAAAACCTATCAGGCGGGAACTGTACCTTTTGCAACGGTGTGGATTGTTTCAAGCAACAATAGCTATTTATTTTGCAGTTAAGTACAAAAACGTGCAATCAAACATATTCTCATGGCAGTGTCCTTGTCGAATTGTGTATTATCCGATTCAAACAGCGATTTCCGCTGCTGATTTCTGGGTCTGATTTTTTTTCTTTGCTGTCACTGTACGTTTCTTGTTGTCCCTTTTTAACCTTACAATCGTTATGAATTCTTTATTTCAGGGCCAAATCCCAGACCTTTGGGAAGTCAAGGTAATGGTGTTTTGGTACCAGATGATGAAAGATAATAAACCGTTTGCTTGCAGGATGTCATCAATAAAGTGTAATTATCTTGTATCTTCTGCTAATTGCTTGTTGCCGTATCCTGCTTATTGACACAGCCGTGCGGTTGAATATAGTAAAAACGTCGTACTCAATTATACCGAGATGGAAGCCAAGGTGCATGAGGCAACCAACAATGAAGCTTGGGGTGCCTCTAGCACTCTAATGCAAGAAATCGCTCAAGGCACATACAACTAGTAAGTCTACCTCAACGCTGCGAAACGATATGTTCTTTACGCTGATGATAAACTGTTAGCCAATATTTTAATGAAATTATGCCAACAGTTTATAAACGTTTCACTGAAAAGGAAGCCAAGCAATGGAGACAGATTTACAAGGTCATACTTTCTTTGTGAAGGATAGTGTAATTGATATCTTATCTTTAAACAGGCACTTGTCCTGCTTGAATATCTTGTTAAGAATGGGTCCGAGCGTGTGGTTGATGACGCTCGATCACACATTTCGATGATTAAAATCATGAGAAACTTTCATTATATAGATGAAAAAGGAAAGGACCAAGGCATTAATAGTAAGTATCCAGGGTGCACACATACAGTAAACATACAAAAAAGCTAATATTGACATCAATAATACAGTTCGAAACAGAGCCAAGGAATTGGCAGAGTTGTTGAGCAACACTGATCTTATCAAGGCAGAGCGTAAAAAAGCCAGACAAAATCGGAACAAGTACACTGGTGTAGGCTCCGAAACTATGCATGGCATGGGCTCTGGAACGGGAGCTGGTTCGCGGTTCACTGGATTTGGCAGCGACACAGGCTTTTCAGGTGACGGTATTGGCCGTGGAAGCAGTTTTTATGACGAGGATGAGAGACCTAACCGCTATGAATCGAGCAAGTACGACGATTTCGACGAACTTCCCTCGTCTAGTAGAAATCACGACCGTAGTGAATCCACTTCATCGTCTTCTGCGTCTCGTACAGTAGAGAAGAAACAGCCGAGCACTGCTAAAGAAGCCAATCTCTTCGATTTTGATGAACCAAAGCAATCAAAGTCCGTTTCGCACGATGATGATGATTGGGGCGACTTTGCTTCGGGGGCACAAACAACAGCAACTACAGCTGAAACGAATGGTATGTCTACGTCCTATACCTTTAATGTTAACCCAACTTTTGCACAGATGACTTTGACGATTTTCAAAGTGCTCCCGCTGCTTCATCCACTACAGCCAAGACGAAAAAGGATAATCTTTTCGATCTTTTGGGTGACGATGCTTTTTCGACACCAGCACAAACGTCTGCACCTCCCTTGCCCACAGCGCAGCAGCCTCTCTCTATTAATCCTCTCATGGCAGCACCGATCAGTTCGTCCGAGCCTCTTTCTTTAAGCAACAATAACAATGGTAAACAATCATCTGCATTGTCGTCTCAACAGAAAAGTGATCTGCCTGGTGGTATGTGGTCTCAAGCATCGGCGTTCGTATCCTTAGATTCGCTTGGCAAAGTGAACAATCAACCAAAGCAAACTGTTGGCATGTCTATGAATGCCATGAAGAGTTCAAGCGCGAATGCTGGCTGGAATGCATGGGCTTCTTCCAATCAAACCCAGTCAGTCCCCCCTCCCAAACAGCAACAAACCACTACACGATCCCCCTTTGATGACCTCCTATCGTGAAGATTCGCGATATAAATAAAAGAATTAGTTTATGATTTTCAACTCTGGTTTCACTAGGCTTGCTGACAAAATAGATTGAGTAAGGTTTCTTGGGTATCCCATGCTGTCGCTTCAAGTCGTCGGGTAGCCTCCTCTTCGTTACAAAGCATATAGTCCACTACATAGCGTACCTTGTTTCGTTGTATCATGTCTGATAATTTTTTTAGCCATTCAAGTTGTGCTTGCTTCGCTATTTCTGCACGCTTCGCTTCATCGATGGATTTAAGAACAATCTCAAATCCAGCACTGATTGGTCTGTGGTCTGAAATCTGCACCTCGTGTCGTCGATAAAATAGCGATTGCGTAGTATTAGGTGCTCGGTACAACACGCGATCGCACCAGGCTGGCACACGCTGTTTTTCTGATTGATCGTACAAGTCTGTACCTGGTTCATACTTATATGTGGGATCGAACATGATCTGCGCTTCCTTAAAGAGTAACAATCTCATCAATGGATTGACTATTCTTTGTTTGTGCAGCTGATCCTCTTTCTGCAGGGCTTCCCACGCAGCTGCTTTTTCTGAACCTTGGAGTAGCTGAATCACGTTTTCTCGACGCATATTAATTCGATAGTTCAGATCCCCGCTTAAAAAGCATTGCTCGTGGTCAAGGATCATCGTGCCATTGCCACCTTGGATAAAGATATCGTCCTTTGCATTGATAGAGAAGCGTGCTGATTGCAAGATCTCTTCAGCGTCTGCATTACGTTGTGGTACTCGCATTTGACCGGCAGCCAAATGACAGTTGACAAAACATAGGGAAGAATCGTCCCACAGAAATCGAATAGCAATGCCTCCCTTGTTTCCATGGAGACTTTGGTTCATTACTCGCAAACCAGTCTTTACTGTGGTTGATTCGCACTGCGATATCCGGTTCAACTCGGAAGATTTTACAAGAACACAACTGAAAAGACCGACCAGCTGTTCTGTTTTCAGCACGGTATACGTCTTCGCTCCGTAAGTATTTCCAATGACTTCTTCCAGATACTTGCACCAAAGTACATATCGATGCGTCAACAATTCATCTGCTTCCTCAAGTGTCTCGATTTTTATGTGAGATGCAAGAAGTGAACCTGATTTACCAAATAAAAAATGTCACATCAATCCATGAGAGTTGAAAATTAACCTACGTGCTGTTTGTCTTTTGGAAGACAAGTCTACAATTTCTTGAAAGCCTACTGCAATGATCTCTGGAGGCTCTTTCATGCTGCACAACCAATCCGACAATTCAGTTTGGTCACGCTTAGTAAGTTTTTCCGGCTTGTTGGCATCGATATTCCATGAGCAGATGGCAACATTGGCCTTTCGATATATACAGTACTCATCCGAGCGCTTCTGGATCTCACGTTCTGAAAGAACATCATCAGCTTCAAAACCAAATATGTCTATTGGCTACTGTACCGATCCAATCCTCTGCTAATAATCCATCCCAGATGGCCATGGATCCGTTCATATCGGTACTAACAACTTGTAAAGCGGCCGGATTGGACGCGTCCACAAGGAGACTTGCGATACCAGTATCATGCGCTTTCCATATTTTCACTACTATCCATGTATCTGGTCGGGTATCATACACATAGATCTTGCCGGTCTCGTAGGCTGTCCAGAGATGGTATTCTCCAACACCGATCATTGCAGTGATGCTATTCTTGGATACTTTGAAAAACTGTGACCTTGTAACTGTTTCAGTATTCCATACACTGATCTTGCCATCATCATGCGATGCAAAAACCCGTTGTTTGTGATACGGAAGCGTGGCTAGTTGTGTGATGTTACCTAGGTCATTTGGCAACAGTTCATGTGGCGACATTTGGAGTGTATTGCCACAATGTCGGAATACATCCAATGTTCTACCAGATGACATCCACAGGACAGAATCTACCACGATGGCAGTGACAGCAGAGGGAGCCACTTGAAATTTTCGAGGCACGACCTCTAGGGGATTATCCCGCGCGATGGGCCACATGCTTAATACTCCGTTTTCTTCGATCGTCCACATTTCGGTGTTACGATGTTTCAAGATAAAGTTCACTTCACTACGATGACTAATGATACGCTTGGCAACGATTTCACCCGTTGTGGCATCCACGATCATCAGTGATCCATTATGTAACCCCGCCCATAGATAAATTTCCTTGGGATCAGGGGAAGGGGCAAATGCCAATGAGCGGACTTTTTCCGTGATTTCGTTCGCAATGCTGTGTTCAATCGTGAGCTTGACTTGACAGGCCGTAGCATCCCAAATCTTGATAGTATGAGAACCAGTAGCAATGTATTGGCCATGAGCGGCAACAGCTCGTATAGTGTGGCGATGCTGGGGACTAAGTCGTCTTTCTTGGCCCATGACTAATGGCAATCGTCGATTAGCATGAGTGACATCTGGATAAACTCTGGAACTTTTGGAAAGATCTGAACGACTAGCAGCCTTGTCTCGGCTACTCTTGGGTCCGATGCTGTGTGATCGTCCTGGACGCCGTGGATGCCGCGTCTGGAACTTCTGAAGTGGTTTGAAATCCGCTATCCACGGTGGAAAGAGAGAAGGGTCCAGTTTGGTGAGTAACGCTGCAGTCTTTTTGCGACCAGAGGAAGGTAGAATGCCAAGAGATATTGTATGAGAACGCCTGTGCATTCGTATATGTAGAGGTAAGCGAGGAAGGTCAGGAAGCGGTTCTTTTAGTTCAGAAGAAGATGGAAAAGTACGGCAGCGCTTAAAAACCAGTGGGATAACCTCGTCCAGTGTTTGTGATAATGCAGCAGCATGTGGGCCGTCAGCAGGCGTTTCGATACCCAAAACGGCCTTTTTGGGCAAAGTCGTAGATTGGCTCAACTTTGGCTGTGGCGTTTCTTTTTCCTTCGCTTCAGGCACGCGTGTCTGAACCACACTAGATTCTAACGAAAGACGGGATTCAGCTACCCGCTCGGAATGCGGATCTGTAGACAATGCCGTGGGTGGTTTAGCCTTATCCTCGATTTGCGAAGATGCTTGAGTGTTTTTTTGTAATGGTGTCATGGAGACTTGTTGTGGTCCAGACGGCTTACAAGACTGGTGCCCGAAATACAAGAAAAGCTGAAGACGAAAATTATCGGGTGAGCTGCCGAAGCCCTTTCAGTCAGAATGGAAGCTCTGGAACATCCAGTTAAGCCGCTATTGTTGTTGTTTATTGTTTGTGATGCTCTAATTCAGACCAGTGCCGAGCAACTTGACTTTACTGGTCAAAGCATGTACTTGTACAAGTACACTAATGTCATGTCGTGACAATGACCTGCCCATCACTAGTAGACAGGAATCCTTAACATCAACAGTTTTGCTTCTTCATGTAGATATTACTTGACACCCAATCTTGGGTTACCCACAAGTAGGATGTATTATGATAAACAATTACTATTGTTGAATATGGTATATGTACGTATATGACGTTTTAAGATATAAAAAGTAGCTCAACTGGGAGAGGAAGCAGAGGAAAAAGTTTTCAAAGGCTGAATTTGTTCAATCTGTTGATTTCAGGCACAAACGTTCTGGACCTTTTTTCATTCTGTGTTATATTCTTTAGGGAGTCTTTGTTGAAGTTGCTCTTGTTCATCCATCGTTTCTAAGGTTATTGTTAACTGCGAAACTAAAGATCTTACCCAATCGATAAATGGTTGATTTCCGACCCGTTATTACTGTAGCAGAAAAAGACCTGCATTCTAAATAACTACAATACAACTCATTACTTTGACTGCGATGTTCTTCCTCTTTACAACATAGTTTAGGTTCACCAAAAAGAAAAGATACAATTGAGCGCCTATAGTACGTTCGACTTCTAATACTTTTTACGTTACTAATATCATAATATTACAAGCTATCGTTGCTTTGTTATCTTACCTGGTAGAGGCAAAGGCACCTAAAATCAAAGCTCTGTATGATTATCCACGTAAAAAACGGTTTCAGCGTAAAAAAGTGACTTTTAACTTGATGACAAGCATTAGGTTTATTGCAAATGTGCTGTTCAGTGCACTATGTGGGTACTAACCGCCAAAATCTACAAGTAATATAACCCATGAAAAGCGATTTGGATCATATCCTCTTACTAGTTTTTGAAACATGTGATGAATACTGAATGCTGAAAAGTATGAATAGATGCTTTAATGCTTTTATCAAACACCGGAAAGAGTTCAAAAAGATCTTAGCCATGTTCAACACGAGAAGAGCCAAACCTTATGTTGATATCCAGGAATTTGTCCTCTTACAACGCTTAAATTAGGTGGACATAGAGTTATCCTCAGGTTTTGATAGAATACAAGTCGCTAGATATTCCTCTTAGCCAATTGTATATGTCTTTAACTTCTGTATACCATGTCGAGGATACATATTAACATGTCATGATTAAATAAAAGTGCATCAGATGTTGATTAGGAACAGTTTCGATGTCAGGAAGGAAAGCTCAATGTGGCAATCCAAAATTCACAGTATAAGCATTCATTGCTGCCATGATCAGGGCCACGTTATTCTTAACGATGGCGGCCCCATTCTTACAAAAATACTGTCCAGCAAGTTGTTGGTGTATCTATCTGCAGATCCAACCGGGTCCCTAAAGATGAGGGGTCTCTCTGTTTGCCATGCGGGCGTTTATAGTTCAGAGTTCGTTATATGTAGCAAGTGATCCTGATATGAAGGTTGCTCTATCTTTTTGGGCATTAGCAATATTTGTCTAATGCGACCTGGATTATTTGCATGGACAGGATGTGACGAGTTATGATGTGTCACAGGCTGTGTATTCGGTCGCTAGCTATTTTGAGAGTTTATTGCTTGTGTGACACACTGGTGGTCGAGGCATTCAATAGAGCTGGCTCATTCAAAGATAGGCATGGGGTGATAGAGTGCTTACCTTTGTCCGTCTTGTTTATTAGTTCCTTAACAGAACCGTGGGGCAACAGAGGACAGAATGGCGGTGCCACGTACTATCAGGGAGTGGAAATGCTACCCTGCTATATGGTAATAAATGAGAGTCTCTGAGTATGTTTGCAACACTTTATACCAGTGGAAAGAAAGATTGATTAAGGCCATTATCTTTGAATGGAAAAATACTGAATAATTGCTTTATAAGCTTATTCTATGTCATTCGTAAGTGTACAAATAGCGGAGAAAGACGACTTCAGATGTAAAACAGCAGTTACACAGAAGAGTGGATGCTTGCGTTTTTATTTCCCTTTTTGTTTTCACCATTTTATCCCCCCTTTAGTGCATACTCCACCACTACTGAAGAAAGGAATAGAAAAAGAAACCGTTTGTCTTTTCGCACCTTTACCCCCTTCCACTCTTTTTCTCGCTATCTCTATATTTTATCTCTCTCTTCTTTTTATATATCCATGTCTGAGTCCAACTATACTCATTTGGACGAAGTCGTACGATTACGTTCTCATAATGACCAACTCTCACAAATGATTGAAAAACAGCGCGTCACAATACAAGAACTACAGAAAGAGAACGCTAGGTTAGCGGCTGAGCGGGATGGCCTGCATGACAAAATCAGCAGCCTCGAACGCGAAGTATCCCGAAAACAGCGGGTGACACCACTCCTCATCTCACCGGAAACGTTGAAGGAAATTGCTGAAGCAGACGATGCCATCACACCAGTAGATGGTTCCCCATCTCCCATCGAACGGCACGCCCAGGAACCCATCAGTCCCATGCCACCTCCACGCTCTCCCTATCGCTCTTTCAAAGATAATTCGAAACCAGCAGAGACCGTTCAGGTCGCACATAAGGAGCAACTTCAGCATCAACGACCCAAACATCTCAATTTTACCGTAGACAGTACAGGAGACCATGTATTTGATGCCATTTCTCCTACTAGCAGTACACGCTCACCTCCAGGTTCCCCAGCTCCTGGACCACGAACACCAACTTCGCCGCGCGTTGCTATTATGGAAAAAGATGCTCAAATTTACGCTAAATACCATCAATCTACCCTCAGGAAAGAAATGCCGCCCTTACCAAGAAAGGGAAAACCGTCGCCTTCCTCTCCTGTGGGCGATCATCGCGCATTTATCCTGCCCACACCAAGTAAGTCGTCCTCCTTGCTTGACGTAGGACGATCCGCCCGTTCACGAGATTCAATGATGCCACCTACAAGAGCTGCTTTAGAACATGATCCAACCATGCGAGCAGCTTCACCGCCATTACCTCGTACTTCAAACTATCACCATCATCATCACAAGGTATCCGTCGAGAGCACATCCTCACTCAACGTCCCTGGAGCGACACGCAGCAAACGTGAAAGTACTATCTTCGGCCCACGCTCGGATTATCCAACTTTAACTGACTTCCAAGAAACTCCGGATGGTGCTTTACAATCACTGAAGCCGGAAGTTCCACTTATTCAAGAACCAGAAGACATCAGTGCAACCGGTCATGCTAATGCCGATTCCTTTCCTAGTATCTCCGATATATCAGTTAAAGTGCTTGGATCGCAGATTAAAACTAATGATAAAGCGAAAGAAGTTGTCTCATTCATTATTGCCGTCGGAAACGTTGATGAAGCGAGTGGAGGGGAGTTTAAGGAACGCTGGCGGGTTGAAAAACATTACTCTGATTTTCTGGCGCTTGACGCATTGGTAATTGGTAAAATGTCGCATATACCGACTGAATCCTCTTCTACTTAGCTGAAAGCCCAGTGTGATCGCAGTCTGTCTAGTAAGATCGCTAAACTACCTGACAAAGCCCTTTTTGCCACAAACGCTCCAAGTAAAGTGGATCAACGCAAGGTACGTTTAAAAACACAGCTCCGTTCATGTTTTATCGTTTTGCTAATTCCGAAAACAAAGATCGCACTGGAGCGATATTTGCAGCACGTTATCTCTTTACCATTGTACAACATCAACGAACTGTGCAAGTTTCTAAGTACAGACATAATAGAAAGAGAGACATGCAAGGTACCTAAACAGTACGAAGAAAGCAGATGTCGATATATTTACGTAAATACGATTAATTAGACTCCAGGTCGTAAAGAAGGATACCTTACCAAACGAGGCAAGAATTTCGGAGGCTGGAAGACTCGGTATTTCGTGTTAAACGGACCTGTTTTGGAGTATTACGAATCTGTACGTTAGCAATTACTCCTTCCGCTGTTGATTAATTAACACTGTTCCCTGCAGAAAGACGGCAGCCAGCTTGGATCCATTCGGTTAACCAATGCTCAGATCGGTCGACAAACCGCTGGTATCACCCAAGTGTCTGACGAGAACAACGTCTACCGCCACGCATTCTTAATTATAGAACAAAAACGGGCCGGATCATCACACGTAGCTCGCCATATACTTTGCGCCGATTCAGACGAAGAACGCGACGATTGGGTTGACGCACTGTTCCAAAACATTGTCATTGATGATACTGCTGAGAATAAGAAGGAGGACAAGAGTGGATCAGAAAAAAGAAAGAAATCCGAAAAGCCGCGGAAATTATCCAAGGGCGAAATAAGAGCTATAGCAGCTGCTCCTATAAGTCACATGAAGTTCGATCAGGCGGTGGATGCAGAGAAATTAGCAGGAGTACCAACTATGCATCTTGCCAGCTCCAGCGCTGAATGTCTGCTAGAGAATTCTGGTGTACCCATACCGGGGCTTGCGCCAGCGTCATCAGCTTCAAGCGATAGCACAGATTCATCACTTTTATCCACTTCTTTACCCAATACAACGTCACCAATCAGCATGCCTGGTTTTGATCCACAGTCGCACGTTCATCCGTTGCAAATGCGAACAAGTTTTGATCAGCAACATGCGCGTAATTTGCAGACACCCCGTCCAACATTGATACGTCGCAGTTCTATGGTTAATCTGCTCAACGTAGCAGAAGAGGAAGCATCAAATACAGCAGTCGATCCTCGCATTCGACCAGGATCCCGCTCGCCTACTCCTAACGGTGGGCGAGATAGTGATGAATCCGTAGACAATATGTTAGATATACCAGAAAAGAAGCATAAGAACAAAGCCAATCGGATGACATTTTGGGGAAAAAAGATGTTTAGCAGTAGCAATACTGGTTCTGCGGATCCTAATTCACTCAATCCACGAGGCGCAACGTCTGCATCAAGCGCAGCAGAGGGTGCGCGAGGTGGAACTGCTGCTGGTGCTACATCTGGTTTGCGCAGTTTCCTATCTCGTACTTCAAATGAATCAAGCGATCGACAAGGGCAACGCGGAAAAACTTCTGACGACGTTGGGGCAGTCAAAAACAGACAAGTATTTGGTGTTCCCCTTGATGAAGCTGTGCGTGTTTCGCGTATACGGGAGGGTTATGAACTTCCGGCAATCGTTTATCGATGTATCGAATACCTGAATGCAAAGAACGCGGTAATGGAAGAAGGTCTCTATCGACTTAGCGGTCGTAACGTTACCATGAAATCACTGAAAGATCGCTTTAATCAAGGTAATTGATTCCTTGGGATAAACAAAGGATGGTATTATCTTACCTTTTCCAAAATAGAAGGTGACGTGGATTTATTATCCTCTAAAGAAGAGTATGATGTACATGTCATTGCAGGATTGTTGAAAATGTGGCTTCGGGAGCTGCCTACAAGCGTTCTTACTAAAGAATATCGAGTGGACTTCCTACATGTCATTGGTAAACAAAGCATGAGTGCATTCATAGACCACTGATCTCGTGCAACGTTAGATTTATTGGATCGAAAAGATCGTGTAAATGAACTCGGACGTCTTGTGTCACTGCTACCTCTTGCCAATTACACCTTGTTACGGGCGCTGACAGCTCACCTGATTAGCGTGGTCCAGCACTCGGATGTAAATAAAATGAATGTGCGCAACGTCAGTATTGTATTTTCGCCTACGTTGCGGATCCCTGCAACGATTTTCAACTTATTCATGAGCGAGTTCGAATACATATTTTGGACAAACGAAGATAGCGATCCTGCACCAAGAATGCTCGAAGATGACGATGTAGTCAAGATAACGGCGTGTAATGACATGACTCTTTCTGACGAACAAGAGCCAGAACAATCAGTGCCCAAGACGCTCAGTCGTAAACCAACACTCAAATTACGAGAAGAACATGGACGGAGCAACCGTAACAGTGTGAACTATATGGATGGAGCACCGAATGCTATTGTTGATCTAGAGAAAAATATTGATGGTAAGATCAGAAATAGTGTTTATAAACAGGATTATTGATTGTTCTTTACTGCGTAGGGCCTCCTGTGTTAGACGAGGATGAAGATGTTGATGATCTAACATTAACAGCTGGAGACCTAGAAGAAGAAGATGAAGAAGAGAACAAACAGATGTATGAAAAGAGAACTGCGTAACAAAAGAAGTATTACCGTTTATTCCCATTTTCCCTCCTCCATTACTGTTCCGTTGATAATTTCTTAATATCTTATACAAGTGATTCTTATTTCTTCTCTATTAACTTACTTTCCTCCCTTCCCCTTCTTCTTTTTATTTTTCAGTTTAAAATTCGTTACAGTATGGCCATGGTAGGCCTTTTTTTTTTATTAAAAGGGGATTATATGATACCCCATGCAATCCTGCATTCTTTTTTTGTTTTTGCCTGATTGAAAGTTTCATTGTGCGGGTGGGTAAAACGGGGATAGAGGCGTTCAAGTAAGGACAAAAAGTTGGCATACTTAGAAACGTACCATGATTGACTATTTGGATGTTTTGGGTTGTACACAAGTGCTAGAATAAGACGATAATGTAAAGCAAGGGAAGGCGAGCGCGCGTTCTCCATGGGCCAATCCTATTGACACGCTGTAGTTTCCCTTTTTATCTTTATTGACGTTCCCTTTCTCTGTCTCTCTCTGTGTGTGTGTGTCTGTCTGTCTCTCTCTTTCTTTTTCCCCCCTTTTTCCTTTTATTTCCTTTCCCTCTTTTTCTTTCTCTTTTTCCCTCTTACTCTTACAGAGTCTCTCTTCTTTTTCCCTTTTCCCTTTTTCTTGTTCCTTCTTTTTTCCCTTGTTTTCGTACCTTTATGGCTGGCGACGACTCCATTACTAACTTCGTCATCGGCGTATTCGTCTCTTTGGGTAAAATGTGGTCATCATCATCCATGTCGTTTATATCCCTTTTTTCTTTCTCATTTATACTTCCATTCAGCGGCCTCGTTTATGGATGCCCTAGGTCTCAATATACTGAAGCTGGACCACGTTAAAGAGTCGGAGAAAGACGAACGAGACCAGCGAAGTGATTGTGGCCGCCCGCTGTGGCATATCGGTCTATACACCTACGTTGCCAGTCAGTTAATAGGCAGCACAATTGCATTAAGTAAGGCCAAAAATGTCCTGCTTTCCTCTTAAAAAGAAATAATTATTTTAATCTTCTCCTATTCTTTGTAGATTATCTGAAAACGCAGGTAAAAACATTGCACGAAAGAGTGTATGGCCATTTTTCCTTTTCCCATTCTCGCACGGTAACATTTTCTCATTTCGTAAAAAAAAGTGGGTAGCACCATTAGGTAGCGTCGCCTTGATCTATAACTTCATCTTTGCCAAACTCCTGGTCGGTACAAAGATTACGCGTAAAGACGTACTCGGAACATTTGTTGTCGTAGCCTCTGTCATTTGGATCGTAGTTTTTGGTGGGATGTACAACGGCGATGATCGTAGGTTTATTATTGGCTCTAACCTCTTTATTATTCCGGGTACTGACGCTTTTCCTTTGTTACTCTTTTATTTTGTTAAACCAAACAACAGCAGAGGAATCCATCTCGCTCGAAAACTTAAAGACTCTCTTTACACGACCGATCTTTATCATTTACTTTAGTGCACTAAATATCATTACATTTTCAGGATTGGCTGTGGCAATCTGGTCTCATTGGATCTTATCTGACGATTCACGGAAAAGGAGTAGCCAGTTTTTCGTCGGAATGAAACCAAAAAAGATGAGACGTATTGTTGGCTTAATGTTTAGCCTTGATGGTGGTATGTTGGCTAGTGAGACCCTGTTATTGGCGAAAAGCGGGTAAGCGGCATGATCACACCTAAAGTGAACGAGTGTATTTACGATGATGCCGTTGATCAGTGTGAAATTATTCACTCTGTCGGTCAGCTCCCAAGTCAATCAGTTCACGGACAACACTAGCCGGTTCATAATTCTTGCTCTTGTAGTAACAGCCGTCTTGCAGGTAAGTTATATTCCGCCTATAATGTAGGCAAATATCTAATTTAAATTGTCAAGGTTTATTGCCTGAACTCGGCACTGAAACTCTACTCTTCCGTCGTGGTGGTCCCAGTTTTCTACGGCACCTACACGGCACTTGGATTGGTCAATACAATTATTTATCTCGACGAAATCGGCAACTATCCAGGATGGGCGATTGCTCTCGTGTTCGCTGGGATCGCTGTACTGATATATGGTGTTTACCTTCTGAGCTCAAAACCTGACCCTTCACACCCACGGGAAGAAGATGCACACGAGCCGGAGGAATTAACAATGATGGACATTGATAATTGGCCATCTGCCAAAGACGAAAAAGAAGCAGCCGCAAAAAGGATCGACAGTGATCTAGGAGGACCTAGCGGCAGCCATCGTTCCCCACCACGGCCCTCTTGCCCATTGTTACCCCAGCCATCAAACCATCTCCGACCGAAGGGTTGGTTGATGCGATCTTTCATGAAAGTAAAACATTTTGCCGGCAGTCGGCACCCAACCCGGCGTGAGATGGATACGTTTATTAGCTTACAGAGCAGCACGAGCGCATCCGTTACTATTGCCGTCCCTGCACATGCGAAAATGCGGGCCCAAACACTTCCTAGCGATTTTCCTGGTCACGAACAAGACGAATTTCTACGGCACCGCCAGACAAGCTTTCCGTCGGACACAAGCGCCTCTTTCAATAACCCAACCAATCTATCACAAGGAGAGAAAATCAAGCCATAAACCTTCCTTGTCTGTATATTAGCATGAAAGAATCCCATCATCACCATACTGTTTTTGTTTTCTTTTGCTAAACATTATGTTGCATTACGGCAAGTGTTTTTATCTTTCAAGCCATGCATCTGTAAAACAAGTGTAAGCTCTTTATTTACATATATCCTTCCCTATTTTCTTTCTGACACCCGGTTAAATAAACAATAACGTTGGTAAAGACTGCCACTACTAGAGTAAACTGCTTCATTTCCACCCATGATATGTGGGGTAAAACGAAAGAAATGCAGTAATTATTTGTGTGGTGTATTCCCCTGAACCTCATACGTTTTTCTTTTTGCATTCCACTGTACTTACAAATGAAAATACAAAATCAATAGTTTCTTAACAACGGCAACAAACTAATACTATTTTAGTTGTAGTCATGGTTTTGATTATTGATAGGAGAAGAGAAATGGATGAATAGGGTTGATTCTTGTTTCTTCTTTTGCCAAAAAGTTCAATTGAGTTGAACTTGCGATGGCAAACCCCACCTAAAGTGGCAAAGGACAGTCCACATACCTTTCAACAGTGTATAACAGTGATCATACAATAGTTGTTCATATTCAGACTGCACAGATAAACAAAGTATCACTATTCAGCCCACTTGCTGCGTACATGTCTGACAACATAGTTGGTTCTTTGAGTCTCAAAGAAAACCCGACGATAGCCTGGACATTCGTCTGACGTTCCGAGCAAGTATTTTATTTCATCTTATGAGCGCAATCAAATTATTCTTCTTGCTTTATCCTGTTTATACAAAAAATAGCACTTGCATGTATGGACAGCAGATATGCTATCGAACCTTCCTTTGCCTTGTTCGATGAACGCATTTGCTTTATCGTGATTGATTCACATCCTCTTTTAATGCTCACGTTTCCTGGTTCAGGCTTGCACGATATCGACTTTTTCTGAACCTTTCTCTGAACTGTAGAAAGGTAAAATATGTCAGCAGATACCCATTTTACAGGGTTCTTTCTGTCAGTAGTGCTCCTATTTCCTTTCTACTATCTTCGGACGACAATTCATTTTCATATGATCTGTCGAAGGTCTTAACTAAGCTACTACGACATGAAAGTACTTTGTCGCACTACATTAAAGCACAGGAACAGCTAGAAACACTTTATCAACTTAGGATGATGGTTATCGTTGCTAGCAGCAATGAAGTTAACCATTTATGCTCGAACGCGCTGAACCGCGAACTACGAGTGCGACTATTTATTAGTCGCTGTAGGACATTGCGCATGAGGCATACTATAGGTGACAACATCCAGAGAAAAAATGACCCTAAAAGTTTGACCGATAAGTATATGGTAGGAGGCTTAACTTATGAGACGTCGACAGAAGTCGATTATAATCAGCAGTCATTGTGTTTATCGATGCAGCTTGTAACTACATCACTAGGAATACTGGTTCCAGATAATGATAAGTATGGGATATATCGTTCTTATAGAGGTCTTCAACTTTAATGAATTGTATGTATATTTACATTAACTGTCTAGTACCAAAGAAAAGCTTGCCATATGTAAATACTTGTTTTATTTTAGCTTTTTATCGCGCTGTGCTATTTGTCAGTCGATAATTAGACATGACGACCGACCTCGTAAAAAGTCGAATGGCCAAGATATTCTTGTATACTTTTGTACTCTGGACAAAACAAAAGGAAAGGTTAATGCATTCTATTTCGGAGTACAGGGGAAAGAAAAAAAGAAATATTACCTAGCTCATTGAAGATTCGTTCAAAATGAGGCATGAATTCCCGACGTGGAATATATAGATCGAATTCAAGATCTGCAAATACAGCGAATTCGTGTCCATGTACTTCTTCTGCGTCTTCATTCAGTTCATCGTCAATTGCCTAAGAATCTTTTTTAGTCATTCCTGCGCATTTGACCTATCTGCTATAGTAACCTCTAGCAACCGTGGAAACCAAGCACGCTTAGCCTCGTTTACTTTCGTCGCTAAGAAAATGCAGCAAGCTGAAATTGTCGTTCAATTAACATATACTCATGAATGGAATCTCGCGTATATATATTCAGGATCATTACCGGCAATCAATTTCCGATTCTTTTTCGTTACCACATTCTGCAATAAGCGAAATAGTAATGAGATTCTATTCCATGCTTCGTGACTTGTACCTTTATGACCAGCTTTTCGAAATAGACGTAGGCATGTGCAACACTGGAGATTTCTAAATCTGCAGCCCGCCCAATATCCAGTAGGTGTGATTTAATTGACCTAATCTTGCTTAAAGTGATCTCAGGCGCCAATTGCGGATGGGCCAATCGGAATTGTTCATTAAGTTCTCGTTTAAGGTCGGATGGACGAATATTTTGGCCTGAGCTGGTTCCCTATTCCAAAGTTGACAAGTACTGCATTTCAGTTTTGCTGATAAAAAGATTACCAAAGAGCTTGAAATGGCACAAAGCTTTCCGTAGGAGTCATTGTCCAAAAAGTAAGGGTCATAGGCATCTTTGGTTAATGATCGTTCCACTGTTGCGTCATCTCTGTTGATAAATGTGAGATCCAATGGAAATGAAGAAGAAATATTTCGTAAGACATACTCAAGTGAACCAAGTGGGGACAAGAAATGAGCGTATGATAATGCTGCGCGCCGTTTGGAATTGTCCAATTGCTGCTGACTGTCACAAGTGATCAGACATAGAAACAATTATCGGAACTTTTGCACATACACATATCCTCGGTTGACAGTTTGTTCAACTGCCTTCTTGCCAGTTGAATGTCTGATCTTGTCAGTGTAATATCGAAAGACCGACATGATTCCCAGCCCTCCATGGTCCTACGAATCATCAACACATTGTCAATCTACAGGAGATCGCTATTGTCATAAAAAAAAAGATATACGTACACCCTTCTCGGGATTGTTTGATTTCCGTTTGATCTTCTCAGACGCAATCGGACGTTCACTGTCCTCTCGTGTGAGTTTATGATGTTGTACATCACCGTCATGACTGGAGACAGAGGACTGGCGTTTTGGCCGTGCATCATATCTTCCATTTGGTTTTCGCTGATCGATCTGTGTATTTAACAAGTGGTTCACTGTTGTGTTTGCAGAATGGGTCATAACGGGTTGAGTGGTTGTCGATGCGACTCGAGAGCATGCTTCCCCAGATAAGGAGGCTTGAGTGTGTTCGTCTTCCGCAGAGAGGCTGCTGTCAGAGGAGTGAAGCGAAACAGCTACGATAGGGAAAAGGAAGACAAGAAAAAAAGTAGGGTTCATTTAGGTTTTTTCTTCGCAAGCTTTGTTGTGCAATTTACCTCCAAGTCCTGACAGTTCTCTTCCAGCTGATTGTGACAGACCAGGGAATCGTTCCACATAGCTGTTGTACAAACCTGCATCTGCCTCTGTCGACTGTTGTTGCCACGCTTGAGAGCGGCAAGGTGAAAAGGCAAGGTAGTTGGTAAGGGATTCGATTCGTGGAATTTCCTCGTTTTCGTCAATCGGTTTAGATGTTTCGCTGCCCAGAGCGATATTCGACAGAAACGAAAATGCGATAGGTCTTGAGTTATTACGCCTGGATTTACGACTTTTCGTCGTGCCCATTGGCGTATATGACGCGGGATAAAAAAAGGATTAAGATATAATGTTGAACGACTGATGCTTTGTTGACACAGTTTCACCGTCGTATTCTCAATCTTGACCAAAGTTTATTTCAATTAAAGCGCCCCAAGTTTGTTATGTGTGCGCTTTTTGATGTGTAGGGAAAAAGTAAGTCTTTTCTTGAATGAGCCGCAGTTAAGGAGCTCGAGGGAGAAAGAAACAGAAAGGAAACGAAAAAGAGGACGTTTAGATTTTCCCTTTGAGAATTAATCAATTTGGTGATTTCACATCAATTTTCGATCAAAAAACCGGAAAATTTTTGTTCGTATGCGGAACTCGAATTCATCCAAGCTTTGACCCCTTCTCCCCTTTGATCTATGCACCTATAACGTTCCATGTCTGAAATAAGTGGAAAAAACATATCTAACAAAGTAATACAAAAATAAAAAGCAAGCTAGAATACTTTAGGACGTATATGTGAGAATTCCTGTATTTATTTACATCCTACGATTTCCAAGCTAGGACTACCTGCTGCACCTATTGCATGAAATAGATTAGGATCAGCAAAGAAAGACATCCTTCGGTAAATGTCTATGTTAGTAATCACTTGTTACAACAAACAACTGATACCATCCTTCTATTGTGCCTTCCACATCCAACTCCGGCATACGCCTCTTTTTGGGGAAGTCATAGGTTTGAAAACAATTCATCCCGGTTAATCATCGGCCTTGCAAGACGGCATATTAGTATTTGACCATGCTGTTAGTAAGTGTGCTGTAACACTCATAGATAACAGAAAAAAACCTAAACATAACTATATATAAGCAAATTGTTCATTTCGTCAATTTCATGATCAGCTACACATGTTTGGACACGCTTCTTTAGAACAAAGATTATGACATGAAAGACAGTACAAAGCATCTCTATCATCGAATATTGATATAAACAGTTCAAAATTCCCTGCCGGACGAAAGAGAAGCCTAGGGTCAGAATAGTAAATATGGGCAGATAAGTCATTACCATGCTTGGTGCATATATTTCTGCACAGCAGTGAGCGCCTGGTATCGAACATCTTGATCTTCGTGTGTCATTAACTCCATGATACGCTGCTTAATACCAATTTCTTGCAAAACGCTTGTATCGGGATTAGAAAAAAAAGTTCCATATGACGTTAAATTACCGTTTTCCTGCCTTGCTGGAATACTTGACATATTGTCCCACATCATTTGCCGCGACAGAGAGCACGAGCGCATTCGTGGAACTACTCAAAATACGCCCAAGTGACCTATGCATGGTAAAAGATTTAGTGAACATTGACAAAAAAGGATAGCTCTACGTTACCTCAGCAAACGATAGTTATCACCGTCAAGCTTTGATGCGTTCTCTTTCCAAAACAGATCCGATTTGTGAGGTGGTGTCCACTCCAGTTTACCCGTTTCCAGTTCAGAAGCATACTGCTCAAACGTTCTATTTCACTGTCAGGATCTATGCCTACCAATCTAAAACAAGAAAAACTTACGTAAGACTTTGGAAATTGTCCTGTAACTTTTCCTTGAGATAATCGATATCTTCCAATATATCTTCGTCAGACCACTTGCGAGTGCTCAGATTCTCAGTAAATGGCAAGAGCTTCCCAACTAACATGGCTGCCAAATTCTCCGAAGGTGCTTTCTCCACCAAATTCTTTCAAAAGCAAATTTCTCCAATATCAGAGTAGTCCTTCCTATATCTAGTTCGTTTATCTTACCTTGAGCGTAGCAATCGCCACTCGAATCACCTTTTCTTTTACAGCACCCTTGGCAATGTCAATAAGAAGGGGAATAATGTCGTATTGCCTTTGTGATATACATTATAAATGATGGTGTCAAATCTCTACAAGCACTTACTTATTGATTTTGGCTGCAATTGTAGGCTCGAATGTCAAAAGCCAAAGACAGAAGATAATTTGGTACTGCATTTGCGGAGTTGCTGACTTGTCCAGACGATTAACAAGACTAACAATGGGAGAACGATTAGTTGACTGCCTGGAAACTAAAGGAGACCAAGGCTGAGATATATACTCTTGCACAATATTCCTCGTGTTCCATATCGGTAGTCTGTACTGGCCAATACGAAGAAGGGACTCTAGTTCTTGAATAATAATATCGATGATTTCGATACGCTGAGAGTTGGTCAGCTGCTGAGCAATCCAGTTAAACAATTCAGACAAATTGACAGAGGACGGGTTAGGCGCAGAGCTAAGTTTTTTTACAGGTTTTTGTAGAATAGCATATAAAACGTCAGCTGTATTAAAGATAGCTTCGTTTTGTTTTGTATATTACCAGGCTAGGATAGTCATGATCTTGCTAGCTTGTAGAGAAGCAAATTCATCGTCTTGGTGAAGTACTCTATTATTGAACAAGAAAAGTATATATATATGAAACCAAGTAGGTTTTCTATTTTATTACCTTAAAAACGGCCCAAAAGGCAAATTGGGGTTTTGCTGGGCAGTGGCGTGAAAAAAAGCGGCATGGGCGTCGTGACCTACCGATTCATATACATTACATTTTCTTGGAGACGATACTACTGGCACAAATCGTCATCCTACCTGAAAGGATATCGTCAGCCAGCACACAGACATATTCAACAGTGTCAAGCCGGGAAAGACTTTGCAACAGATGCAGAACAAGCGAAGCATATGTTTGTCCCTTTTCTTTAACAATTTCCTGCACTTTTTCCGGTAATTTCTTGTCAATAGCTTTGATGAGTTCAACTTGCTCATGCGTCAGCAAGTTCGCGCGTTCATAACCCTGAATACACGATCTGTTTCAGAATGGCTCTTTGCTTGAAATTGCAAAATGTCGTACTATTCCTTTTACCTCCCATAAAATAGGCCTCTGCTTTATTTGAGCTGCCTTAGTCTCGAGGTAGCTGTTAGATACCAAAGCAAGTGGCACTTCCGGTACGTCTACTCCCATGGTTGCAGGTAAAGTAGTAGCCTGAACGGGTTCATCCGCTGAAGCGGAGAAACGTCACAAATTGGGCAAAACTCCGGTGAAGGTGAGTGATGTGTCCTCCTGTGTAGAGGATCGTATTGCTAGGCAAGCGAAGAAATACAAAAGGTATCTTTCCATGATAAGTTTCTTGAAATGTCATCCAGTTTTGTACAGTAGACAAATGATAAGGAAGCTCTTAAGGCAGAAGACACGTACTGGTCATTCCCTAAAGACCTAGACTCCGGAACAGGTAGCACAGCGCCCAACAAATACACTATTTTCCTCGGATTTTGAACAAGATCGAATTGAACTATCATATTGCTTGTCAATCCCGACCGATATCCAAACCATTTTACCATTCATCTCATGCACAGACGACAAAGACATAACCAAAAACTAGCGACGAAACGTGCGTAGGATCCAATGGCAGTGAAGCAAACAAAGTTATTCAAGTACCTTCAATAAGAAACAACCTATACAGGTAATGTTTATTGATATTTAAGCACGGCAGTAGGAAGCCGAACAATAGCCACAGTAAAATGTGGAGGAAGTAAATTGTGATATCGACAGCAAGCATACACGAGTACTATGAGCATGGCCAATCGATATCGGAGCTCACAAACAGGAGCATTTTTGCTACTCCTCTGTTATCCAACCAAATGCGCCAAGGATCATTAATAGGAAGGCAAATTACTCTTTATCAATGCTTGATCCCTCTGCATAAGTACTACGTGTTTCCTCTATCCGTTCCGAAGCGCTGCACCAAACCGAGAATATCCTGACAGCATTGTGCATTGCATTGGCTGCCCAACCCAAACTTAATGGTGCCGAGTTGTTCTCGCTATGTGATAGTCTTCCGCTTCGAAGCTGATAAGTTCTATTGCCCCACATACCGATGTCTCAGAACTTCCCGTTTAACTACGTGCAGGTGCTCTGCAGCCCATTTCAAGCAGAAAAGAAATATCCCTGATTTTCTTGTTACTGTAACTTTAACTTCGGAAGGCCAAAATCTCTCACTGGAAATCTATGCCGACGACCATTTTAGCAAAACCATTTCTTCGATATCGCTTTCTTTCGGATTCTCAAAACCCATGTTTCGTTTTAATTCAACGTGATATCAGGAAAATAGAAGAAAACAGGGACGCCTCAATCAAAATTAATATGTATTGTCCTATTAACCGACTTGTCTATTCAGTTTGCAGCATGCTAGTCAATATAGCCTGCGTTCGCATAATCTAACAAACGCGTCAACACATTAAGCAGTATTGAGCTGAGTAAGACTTACCTCCAAAGCCTGCTTCACCTCCAAATGTCTTCGAGCAGCATCTAGCCAATCCAGGGCCAACGTCTTAGGCCAACCTTTGAGTTGGTTCATTTCTCTAGCCGCACTTTCAAGGTCGCTGTTATGAGTAAGATAATACTGTGCACGAGCTAGACGAGCTTCTATGTCTTCACCAGGCACAAGTCCCTGTTTGGTGAACATGACCTTGCTTAATAGAATAGAGATAATATGAGAAATCATGCTGCTTCCTTCTTCAGGGATTAATGAAGCGCGACGCACTTCTCGGGCAACAGTTTCGAATCGATTGATTAATTGACTCATTGAATCAATGCCATGTCGAGCAACTGTCTCGGAAATGTTGGATGCAACTGTCTGCACAATTTCATCGTTTTTTCTTTCTGCGACATTGGCAAATGGTGAAGATGGTGCACTGATGGTCAGTATAGCCTGTAGTTCCTCAAGGAATGCCTTTCTATCTCCAGAATAGGCTGCCCGCTTGAGTGCATCAACTGCCACCAATAGCTGATGGGCTTTACGAGAATCATCAATATGTTCAGCATTCGCGTAGGAAAGTCTCTCAAGAACACTTTGCCTCGTTACGACTTGGTCTACATTTGCTAGTCGTCCACCTCGTTCCGTTTCTACTTGTTGTCGAACCTCTCGTACATAACGACGCTGGGTTTCGATCACTTGCTCTTTAAGCTCATGAGACAGTTTGTCAAGATACGCTGCCTTTTGTTGATCGAGCTCTTTTTGACCAAGTTCCAAAAGTTGTTGTTTTAAGGCTAGCCCTTCAGCTTCGAACTCATTCTTCAATTTCTCAGCCTTTTCCGCCACACGGGCATCTGATCGTTGCTTAGCGGACTGTGCTTTCGCTTCAATCTGTGCGCAATGTTCTTCTACGTGCGTTTTCACATCTTCATACAAACGCTCTAGGGTTTTGACATCTTCGGATACCTTGGCTTGTTCAGATCTTAAATGCTCAAAGGCAGTTTTCAACATATCAAAATCTCTGGAAGCAAAACTGACGAGTCTCTTCGCATGTCCCGTGAGCCCAGCTTCGTTGAGAATAGCCACGAGTTGTTGCACAGTGGATGCTAGATCATCCACTGCTGCCTCGTTCGTGACAGGAAAGTCTGGTATCGCCACTGGTTCGCCATCGTTGACGATATGCGCAAACAAACCACCTTTGCGGATATTCTTTGAACCCCGCGAAAGAGGAGCAGGAGGCTGTGAAGATGGCAACTGTGGCGCTTCATTTCGGCCTGTCAGTTGGGCGACGGCATCACTCGCGTATTCGTATGCATCCAGAGACGCGTCCTTCGCTTTGATAGCGTAATCCTTTAAGAGGACCGAATGTGTTGCAGCAAGATTTGCCCACTCGGCACTTTTCTGGTAATAGCCTTTCAGCTGCTCATCTTCGATAAGATCCTCCAGCGTGTCTAACAGTTGGCTGCCACCTGGGATATAAGTAGTGTACGTGTCGTGGAATGCTTCATTATGGAGTGCTAGGTATGTCGCGCCACCGTAAGCCGAAGCACCAATAACCGTAGTCCAAAGTAGCTTTCTCCCGATGGAGCTACTCTTTTTCACGGGCTCCTGCCCAGTTGTGTAGCATCGGGTAACCTATATGTTCTCCATGTATAAATGACCACGATGCATGTTTATTAGCCGAGCTTACAGAATGCCCCGATTGTCTACCAGTTTTCCGTATAGTAGCTCGTGTAAGAAGGGAGGCACTTCGCAACATGACGGCCACACAAACAAAGGGAATCTGTTATTATTAAACCAGAAAAAAAAATTATGGCGGGGGTGGGACGTGGCCCGGACTGACGAAGCCTGTTAACCTTCTCCAACCATATGATTGGACGAACAAGACAGTGTCACAATACTCTTCCAAGTTCGCAGTTACTTGGATTACGCTTATGGAGCGTCTATTCAATAAAACAACCGAGTCTATACATAAGTGACCATAGACTTCCCAAATTCACCAAGAGACAAAACATCTTAGACAAGCCTACCGGAGCTTTGATACCCATTTCAAGTCATAAAACGTTGAGGCTATCGTGAACGTCATTTAAACTACAGGGCCGCTTTTCTACTAAGGCATAGACAATATCAATAACAGGTGAAACTTCTTAGAAGTGCGTCTGTAGCCAACAATAATCATGACTTTTAAGAACTAGTCAACAGCCCTATCACACGAAGTACTTCAAGTTACTGAAACGATGGGTTCCAGGTTCTGGGCTCTGGCCCATATTATTTGCTTAGAACCTCGAAGTTGCATAGAACATTCACCAATATCAGTTATTTTTGATAGTATATAACAGTCAACTTGTAACATGATTTTGGATACAGTTTTGTTTGCTTATCGGTGATATGTTGCGTTTTATCTATAAAACAGCGCTAGACTAAATACTTAAAACCATACAGTTTATCATAATGTGCATTATATATGTCAGCATTGGTTAAGGAACGATAGTGTCTTATGATGAATATGGATCGTCTCCCAAGTTATGATGAACAACCCGAATTTTCAGGAGCGTATGTTGTACAACGCGTAGCCCAAAATGTGTTACAGTGAAGGACAACAATCCTCTTAAACATCCAAATACTCTACGTCGACTTCAGCTTCAAGACGTCCAATATGTTTTACAGAAGGATCCTTATTTGTTTAAGCAGAGAGTCTCACTGTAAGTGAGATCACGGGAAGTTGCAGCACGGAAAAAGAAAACTGTAATTTATTGCCTGAGATCGGCTGGATAATTCTGTGCTATGTTACGCTACACAAGACACAGGGCACGCGACATACTTGGTTATGGTGGACGAGCTTCGAATATTACTTATTTATTAGCGTTTTTTTCCCTTTTCTTTTCTTTCCCTCGACGGTAATTTCACTGGCAGCTGAACATGTCTCCTCGCTCGAGAAAGAATGCATTGTCCCAGTTCAATGTGATGGTTGTAGGCTTCTCCGGCGTTGGCAAAACATCATTCGTGAGAACCCTAGTGGAGGCGCTGAAATTGGAGATGTCAAAAGAGCGACGGGATTCGTTTGTTAAGCAACATACTGAGGCCCAGAATCACCTCGACGGACCACTGTGTAAAACTTCGGAACCTTATACTGTGACCATGGATGTTGATGTGTCCGGGGAAAGAATGAGCTTGACTCTTATTGACACACCTGGGTTTCAGACTGACTATCTCGTCGACAAGCAGTTGCATGATATTTTGTCTTATATTGAACACCAATTTGACCTGGCTTTAGCTGAGGTAGGATAAAAGATATAAACATGCAAGGAAAACGCAGAGGGTTAGACATTTTAATATGCGTAGGAAAACAAAGTCAAGCGTAACCCAAAGGCAATCGATACCCAAGTTCACGCTTGTCTGTATTTCATCGATCCTAGCAAACGCTCCTTGAGTGAATACGACATCCGTATTCTCACGCGGTTGTCCAAGCGCGTCAATGTGATTCCTGTTATAGGCAAGGCTGATATGTTGACACGTGCGCAGCGTAACCGGTTGAAACCTGCTATACTGCAAAGTATCTTTACTGAACACAAGATACCACTATATGGATTGCCAGTAGACCAAGACGACGATGAAGAAGAAAGGTCAGATGAAGATGACATAGAAGGTGAAAGAAAAGCACTAGGACCTGCATCAACGCTGGAAGAATTTCTCCAGCAATTCAAGTATGAAGAAGAAGACGAAGAATCTCAAGCGTTCATTGACTATCTTCGACTTGTTCCATTCACGGTAATTGCGTATGAAGATGATCCCGAGACTGGAAGACCGGTAATAGTCGAAGGGAATGAAGGCATCAAGATTGGACGCGATTATGGCTGGGGAATGATCGATTGCATGAACGACCGATACAGCGACTTCAATCAACTGAAATCCATGCTATTAATAACGCACCGTACCTTCTTAAAGGCAGAAACGGTAGAAAAGTACTACGAAGAATATCGTACGGAGAGACTGTTGATAAAGCGAGCTACAAAGTTGAAGAGCATGGATTTGGGTAAAAAGATTCTCGAGGATCTCACCCAGATTTAATGAAACAACTGTAGCAGCATGATATTGGATCTCGGAAGAACTCGTGTGAAGTCATAGTCATCGTCATTTATCGCTCGCGTTTTTTATTTCTTTTTTCTCTATACATTTATCTCGCTTTGCCTTTCCTTTTTTGCATGCATACATTTTATTAGTTTCTTTTTTGTATTTTCTCGCCGGCTGTTTATCTACTTGATGTTAAATGTAGCTCCGAACTCATTTAGAAGTGTACAATGAGTTGACAAAATTGACCACCGACCCTAGCAAATTGAATTGAAGACCATACGAGCAAGATCAGAAATCAGTAACTCAACAACTTTCATATCACGATGGGTTAAACCATTTTCAGCTTGGTAGGAAAAAAAAAAAGGAGGGATGACATACCGTCGGCGCTAGAGAAAGTATAATAGGTTGCTGATTAAAGCATGTTTGCTCAAATGCAGGTCAATCGATCAAAGACGCCATGACAACATAAAATAGTGTAGCAGGTTGCTAAAGCTTGTTAGATTCTACTGCCAGTTCTATCGACTGTAAAATTGTCAGATCCAAGGGAAGCGTTCTGTCACTACTAGAGCTCACCTTATTTTTAAGTCTATCCATGATTTAACCACTCTATATGGCTAACATAACGTAGTGTTTATTGAGATAAGATTCTTGCTACTTTTGAGATATTATACACCATATTGGATCATACAATAATTGAATAATGTCTTTCTTGATCTTGTCACTGATGTTGTCCTCTTGTGATCCGTAAACTCGTACTTTCCAAATATGGTAAGAGTAACAGAGTTGTACGATCGCTAAAGCCAGGCGTCCCATTGGCTAGCTGCACTGAGTGCTGATTGGCCGACTGGGCATCTGCTGGAAACAATATCTAAGAAACCAGCAGCTGATATTTTCCAAGTCCATTTGGCTTCTTTGACGGAATACCATGTCCAAGTTACTGAATTCATCGCCAACTCTAAGCATAAAGCAGCAGGTGACAAATATGTTGGCTGCTCAGGTGAAATGCACTGAACGTGTTACTTGGACCCCATTTCTTCGAGAGTACATCTCGAACGGTTATGCTGAGCACCCGGACCTGTATACTGACGACTTTAGAATTCTTGACGAATTACGTAATGACTGTATTTACATGGAAACAAATGAGAAAGCCCTTAATAGACTAATAAAGTATTAAACATCGAGCTAATTGCTGTAGACACTGACACAACGTTACTCTAGGTATTACGCTCAGCTGGTCTTCATTAGTTCGAAGTTCCCTATTGATGCATGTCTTCTCCAGAAAATGCCTCTTTATTAACTTTTGCAACAGGTCGGAATCGAGTTTCCATGGTACTTGGCTTTTTCTACCGAGGCGTCAAAGCCAGGTACGCTTTGATAAGCGAAACATGTGGATCGCTAAATTTCTTCATTTTTCTTACGGTTGCAGTATCCCATCGCAATATGAACTACGAAAAGGCTTGTGTTCTGTACTCTATTGGAGCCATGTATAGTCAACTCGGTAATTCTGAGAATCGCCGAACGACAGAAGGTGTTAAGAAAGCGTGTAATTATTTCCAGGTTCGTGATAAGGTCATGGTTTTCTCAATTTAATGTGTCGGAAGAATGCTGCAGGATGTTTTAAGCACCTTCGAGATATCGTGATTCCTGAGATGCGTATACCACCTACAGCAGATATGACTACATATGCTCTACAGTGTTTGATCAATTTTACACTTGCTCAGGCACAGGAATGCATGTGGCAGAAAGCAGCAATGGACCAAATGAAAGACGGTACAATCGCCCGTTTGGCGAGTAAAATATCCGAGCTATATGATGTTGCGTTCGAGCTGGCTTCGAATTCATCGATACAGAATGTTTTCCCTAAGCAATGGCTCACTCATATGCAAGTAAAGGCGTTGCATTTCAATGCTGCTGCGCAGTTTCGCAAATCCTGCGAATGCATTAGTCAGAATAAGTATGGTGAGGAAGTAGCACGGCTTCAGCTGGCAAATGCTCATGTGAAGCGCGCCTTTGACGTCTTGAACTCGTACTTTTCTGGTTCGATAAGTGTCAGCGCAGCTGTTGTAAACGATCTACAGTCATTACAACAGATTATCCAAACCAATCTTGCCCGGGCGGAAAAAGATAATGATATGATCTATCTGGAGTTTGTACCATCTTCATCAGCATTGCCACCCATCTCAAAGATCGAAATGGTTAGCGCTGTAGTGCCTGACGAGATATGTGATCCAGTGTCGTTGATGTTGAGTGCTCAGCGATCGACTGTTACTCCACATACTACCCTAGGACTACCTCTATTCCAAAAGCTGGTCCCATTTGCTGTCCATCAGGCCGCTAGTGTTTATGTGGATAGGAAAGAACGCGTGATAAAGGAAGATATTATCGGCCGATTAGAGGAACTGACAGAAGTCTACTATAGGTAACTGCACAATCTAAGTTTATATGCATAACTTATACGAAATGTAGCACACTTCAATCTCTTAATCTTCATGTCACTTTGGCCACAAGCGAGAAAAGGGTTAGGCTACCGGAAGCACTCCTTAAGCAGGCCGAAGAAATACGAAACGACGGAGGATCAAAGATTCTGTATGATTATTGGGAAATGGTTCAACAAGCATCAAGAAAAAATTCAGATATCTTAGAAGCTGCCTTTAATGCATTGGATGAAGAACATGAAAACGATGAACGCCAAAGAACAAGGTTCCGAGAACGTGAGTCTAGCATCATCGGGAGACTTCGGCTAACCAGGTTGTTTAGGTTGGAGCCGACCGCAATCCCACACACTTACGCAGCAGTTAGTTGCGCAGGGTCAAAAACATCGAACGACTTTAACATCTGCGCAACGGGCTGACCAAATCGTCAGAGCCAAGCTGGATACATGGGTTAAGATCATTGATGTGCTAGCATTGCCTGAAGAAGAATTAAAGGCATTCATTCCTGGAACCTCTGCGTCAACCGACAATGAAAACGAATCAAACGCGATAATGCGACTAAAACAACTTGTAGAAGAGATGCAGCAGCAGCTCGCAAAACGAAGAGTTATCGCCGAACGTGCCAAAAATGCATCTAATGCCGACGATATTTCACCCGCATTGTTGAAGAAGGCTGCACAACTGACAGCCAAATCGCCTATTATCAAAATAGATCCTGCCCAATTCGAAGAATTATTCACGGAAGAATTACGAAAGTACGATGAGTTTTTGATGGAAATTGATAATCAAGAAGTGCGACAATCGCAAATGCTAAGGGAAATGACAGAGGTTCATCAAGGATATACAACCTCAACACAGCAAAATACCACATCTACAAAACGGGAAAAGGCGTTGCAAAACCTTAATCAAGCGTATCATAAATTCAAAGAGATAAAAACGAATCTGACAGAAGGCATTAAGGTTTGTTAATGTGTGGTAACTTTTTAGGGTAACTCAATGATTGACAATCATAACAAAGTTTTATGGAGAACATGCCAAAGCTCTCACGGCGTTTCAAGATGCTTGTATTGAATATAAAGACAGGCGCAAAGCGGAAGCTGAGTAAGTAGCATGAAGCGGTTAGCAGCAAGCCAATTGAAAAGATCTGTAACAGAAACCTATGTTTGGACATGGAGAATCTATCCATTAATGGGCACGACTCTACAGCATCACAAAACTGGCAAATCCAACGATAATGAATCCCTTCGGAAAATAATCGATGAAAACTCCTTTTTGCTTTGTTTAAATACCATAGCGGTGCGAGTCAATGTTCTAAGGGCGAAGGTTGCCTTATATCATGTATTATTTTGTTTTGATCTAACTGCTCTGCCAATTCTGCCATGCTTCATAGTAAGCCTGGACAAAACAAACTTAGTATCGCATAATGCAAACTGTCTGACTGGATCTTTACCTTGTATTCTTCTGTTGTCATGTTATGCTGATCCTCCTCTGTGGTTTCATTCAAAGGAACCATTCTCCCATTAACTGCCAACAAATTAAGTACCAAGTACGTTTAGTTTCAGAGCTTACCAGAAACAAGCGGAATTTCCTCATCCGCTTCTGCAAGATCCTCAACATTACCGTCTTCAAACTCGTTTCTCATTCTCTTACGACTATCAGTGATGAAAATCAATCACATTTTTATATATTGCTATGCTAACCCACACATACCTTTCATCGATCTCATCGTCGTCCTCGTACGCACGTTTGGCGCTTCCATTTAATACAGTTTCAAACTCATCCTCTTCCTCCTCTTCCACATCCTCAAATCGTTCACTCGTCTCTTGCTCGTCTGGTACCGCCTGATTTAAAGCGTCATAGTACTTGTCATAATCTGACAAGCACATAAGCTGATGAACGCTTGCCTTGCGCCTTTCTTACAGTCAAATCTAGCGGTATCAATATTTTCCGTTCCAACTTCCTCCATTGGCTCCTCATCCTCGCTTTCGACTACAGCACTAATTGTACGATCACTTGATCCTCGCAGTGTCTCAGATACAGTACTGCGTTGATGCCATACAGGCAACGCATTCTGTAATCTCTTTTCTTCCGCTTCCGCTAGTTTCTGTCGACGAGCGGCTTCGTTGTCCATCTGAAGATCAACAATAATATCACCCTGTCCTGCACCTGTGTCTTGTGCGATGGCCAACTCATATTCATCTAGATCGAAAGACGGTTTTAGTAATCCTTCCCCCAATTGTTTACGTATTTACGTTCTGCTCTTCCATTCGTCCGATTGCCTGAGACAGAAGGTTTAACTATGTAACTAAAGTAAAATATGAAAAATCGTTAGTTTTCCGATGGAGTCCATACCTTGCGCCATTACCTTGCTGGGATCACCAAAGAATCAGTTTGCTTCAATAGCGAAATGATAGGTTGAGATTGCTCGCGTAACCTTTGTGGAATAGATCAATTAAGTCATGTTTTGGCGCGATCTTTCGAATGACATACCGAGTAAGAACTTGCTGACTGCCTTTCAAGTTTTCTGCGTTATCGTTCTCTTCCAAGACGTGCTCGCACACATCGCAATGGAATAAATTATCGGTTGGATCAACAAGCGATAAGACGTCCAACGGCGCATATTGTTTGTCACAATTAGGACAGATATAACCCTTGTTCTCGGATTCCTGTCACCGTGTCAATACAGCTGATCTTTTCACTGATATTGTACAACTTACTGTCCGTAAATTGTCACGAACAATAGTCTGCATTTTATACATCTTCCACTTAACAACATCCACAAATTCTTTATAGTCCAAATAATAATATGTTTTCGAAACTGGTCGTTGATCTTGTTTTCTTGCTTCCATGCGGGTAGCCCTGCAGAGATCGATGAGTTTGGCAGAACATGATCCAGCCTCCAGGAGTAATTGAGGTTGGGGAATATTCACGTTTTCAATAATCTATCCTCTTTCAGTTTGCCACATATTGGATGTATATCTCGTAAAGTCATTTTGAGTGTCATGATCAGATCTTCCTCACGAACACTGCCCGTAATAGGATTAGACCAAGTTGATCTAGATTAAGAGCACGGTACCCATTACTATTTGGTGGCGCTTTGTTCAGCTCATCAAGAATGACAATGTATTTTGGATCATAAAATGCACGAGCTACTCTAGCAACCAGAGCTTTTAGCACCTCCATGTTTCCGGAATGTCCTGCGAAGAAGAGGAGAAACAAAGGATCTGCTGCCATTTTGTAAATCTCAGCCGACGGATAAACTCTTTTCCTTAAGCACCAGTCAAATTGGGTTCACCAACAAAACAAGTACTGTAGCTCACCTGTACTTATCCTCAAGGAACGCAAAACAACGAAACAAAGGTCTTAGATAACATGAATTACATGAATTATGCTGTAGTAATAACGCAACACTTATTAGAAACGGTATGTCTGTGCATGATATACTACCGTAAAGGATCGAAATTTACGATACATGAATATAAAATTAAACATTGAATAGCTTCTACTCTATTTTTCACATTGAGTTGTTCATTGTTAGAGTCCTCTTTTCTACATTTAGATTGATGAATTCGTTATGCTAATTTTCCATGCGAAGCTCTTGAGTGTAGCTCTTAGGGAGCACCCAGTTCCACCTCGCTGAAATTAAAAGTTATGCCATGTTCACATCTTCGTCGCGACGGTGACCTAGTGCTTGTTGGTTTAGAACGTATTTGAGCGTGTATTTATTTGTATCACAGCTATAAGAAGGTGATGGAAGGGGATTGATTAGTAACTCAATCAATCATTTTCTTTTCACTTCTAACTTACAGATTTCCGATATCATCCCGGATACGATTGACACCTTTGTGTAATGCTCGGAATATGGCCTGAAACTCTCCACGATGCTCTTTCAGATATCTTCCGTGTGCGGTCATGACGCTTGTTACCCATAGGAGATGGAACTCAATGTGTGGTGTAACTTCCATTTGTGTGCCGACGAACTGTAGCAGATTGTCCAGATATTTTTCAGGAAGACCACGGGCTACTAACGCGATTGATTCAACAGGGATACGCTCAAAGACAGCATGCGTCACTTTCTTCTCATTCAACCTGAACGCCATACACAGAGCTTTGAGATACTCAGCTTCTTCCAAAGTCTCCATAACTGTTTCCGGTGTAATATCAATTTCTAGATCAAAAGGATCGAATAAAATAGCATCATCCAACGTGTAGATTAGCAATCCGTCCGTCGTTGCTGCTGCCCAGCTGCGTCCGGTGGGCGAGAAACGAACTGCTTTTGATCTAGCTTCTGGTCGTGTACGTCTTATGGACAGATCACCAGACTGAGTACCAGGCAACGTGTTGTCCAATCGATCTTCAAGATCAGATTCTTCATCAGCTTCCATGAATTCTTTGCTTCCAAATTCTGTCATGTGTTTGGAGTTCAAGAATTCTTGGGTTCCGTCCAGTGAGGTATTTTGGGAAATTTGAAACTTCTTCATAAGGACGTTTGTTTCGATATCGTAGATGCAAATGTACATGCTGCTGCCGCCACCGATGATACTGGATCCATCAGCAGTATAACAAAGAGAGGTAAAACATTTTCCAGAGGAAGAGTTTTCGGCTGTAGTGCGGTCGTTGGCTTTGCGTCCTCCTGATATATCTTGACGACCTTCAATGACAGACGTTTGTTTCGCAAGCTGTACATCCCAAAACGAAATCTGACCATCCAAAGTCGACGCTGCAACCTGTTTGCCATCTGGACGGAACGCAACAGCAAGTACATCGGATTGATGCTGAAGGGTCTCAGTAACTTTGTTACGTCCGAATGCATCCCAGACTTTTGCTGTACGATCCCAGCTGCCACTGAGCAATAGCATCGCGGTTGGGGAAAATGCAAGAGAGCTTACAGGTCCTTCATGTCCAGCTAAAATATCAAGCAACTTCCCGGTTTGTACACTCCAGACATAGATCTCAAACGTATCAATAGTTCCGGCGCAGATAATCTCACCACTGGGGTCAACGGCTAAGGACGAAAATTGAACAGGATTTGGGCTTGTAAATGTCCTAAAATTTCGATAGCGCACTAAATCAAAAGCACGAACTGTTCCATCAAGACTCGCTGAAAATAGCACCTGTCCTTGTTTCGCAAATTCAACCGCGGTTACTCCACTCTTGTGGTCACTAAAAGTGACGAAGCAGAAACCAGACGCTGAATTCCATACTTTCACTTTGCCATCATCACCACCCGTCGCCAATGTCTGACCGTCTGCTGAATACGATATCGCATTCATATCGTAGAAATGGCCCTGTTGCTTAAGAACATAGGTTTCTGATTGCCATTCCCAGACCAAGAGTTGGCCGAGTTTTGAAGATCCAAATGCTAACCATTCCCCGGTCCGATTAATAGCAACTGTATCAATTGTTTTCTGCGAAATACTGCAATAACAATCAATGATACAGTAGAAACCAGATAAACGTTTACCTTAAGGTATGAATGTTTGTGAAACTAGGCACCTCGTATAATCCAAAGATTCCGTTGGAAAAGCCAACCACAACCAAATTACTTGGACTGAAAAACGCACATGATTTCACCTTGGCGCCTGTTTGATTGAAATAATGCTTGGCTTGAATACGCCAGCGTACTTTGTCCGCACGTGTGTTTTCTCCATCAACCTCCATTTCCTCGTCCGAATCTTCACCCTTTACCGCGGCCAACGTGGTATATCGCCATTGAAACAGAGCACCATCTTTGCTAATAGTGTAGATCTTTACAGGAATCAGTGAAAAGACCAAGAATAACCTATCCTTACGTTCTGCATATCATCAGAAAACCATGCACCCATCACATCATTACGGTGACCAGTCAGCGTAGGCGAAACAAAATCTTTATCAGGATTGATTGCATAAATATGAGCGGTCATATCCTTCGATGTAGTCAAGATAAACCTGCAAACATTCAGCCAACGGTATTTCAGAGAAAATGAACGTACCTGGAATCCGGACTCCATGTGATACTAAGGAGATCGTCATAGTGACCAGTCAAAGTTCGACGCAAAACAAACGGCGAAAACTCTCTGTTGAATCCTGGTGCTTTCCATATCTGAAGTTGCTTTCCATGGGTGACAGCAATGTGTTTACCATCGGGACTAAATTCGATCGCTTTTACTTTATGCTTAAAATGGAATCGATGGAGTAAAGCTCGTCGTGGAAAGTTGATTAACAATGCCTGACCATCTACAAAATCAAAATAAGTTTTCCCATGCTCCTTGTATTCGTCCTGTTCATCCTGTACCTTCGTCTACGGTGATCAACAGCGTTGCCCGAGGAGACAAAGCCATACGAACAATATTCTTTCTCATTTCTATTGGTAACGTATATGACTTGTTGCTGTGGTTTTCATTTAACCGTTAGTACAAAGTTATATAGATCAGGTGAAAGCTTACTTCACCAAGTCAAAGACGGAAACCCGATTCCCAACTGGACTTAGAACCGAATTGCCATCGGGCGTAAAAATGAGGTTGCCGGCCGAGTAAACTGTACCACAAAGATTAGAGAACTACATAGGATGAATGTTAGCGGTTGCCAGCTTAAAATGTGTTTCTTATAAACCTGAAAAGCTGATTTCATAATGGCAATGTGCTCTAATTGAAAGCCTGTTCGTCCTTTTGGAACTTTTTGCAGGTGTGGCTTGAAAAAGAAAAATGGTCTACTCTAACCAGGAAGAGGTGCACGATACTTTTCTATTGGTGTACCTAAGTTGAAAGGGGATCACGTTGTGGCTCCAACCAAAACAGTAGTGAGGTTTCCACAATCCGGTAGTCATTATTATGCATTTCTCGATAGGTTAGAAAAGACCCTATATGCTACTGATGAACAGTGTATCTATACAAATAAAATAATGAAGGTCTGACTTACCTTGCAGTATCAACGTATATAAGAGGAACTATGGTTTTACCCGAGCTACTTTTAACAACACTAATGTAGGCCGGCAATGTGTAAAAGCTTCACGCAGGGCACCCTGCATTGATATATCGGAAAATGTCTCCTTCCATCTTTAGGTTGTACATGTTAAATACAGGTATGCAACGACCATGATCATATTTCTATGCTCATATATTGATATCAACAACAACAGTCATTGACATCGTAAGCTGACACTTCTGATCGAGAACCAAACATTTACAGGGGCGGATCACACAACATCAAATAAAGAATGGCAACGGTTCTGAAAGCTAGAAAGAACTACTTCTGCCTATTCTTCCCAAGAAGCGTAAGAATATTTTAAGGATGTTTTACTTGTGCCAGAGCAGCTAGTGGGAGCTTATTATTAAGTTGTCTGATCCACTTGATTTGCAGAGTGTTTCTCTTATCCAATTTCTCAATCGTGATATTAGTTGATATCACCACATATGGCTGAAAGTCCTGATTCTAGAGCAAGTAGTAAAGCAGTCCACATCAGAGAGCATCTGTCTCTTTACACGCTATTTTACTATGCGACCATAATAAGTGAATCGTTGATTCGCTTATATATAGTTCATAACAGACATTGAATTTACTTAACAGCCAAGGTGAATTGCTGGTATTTTTAGAAGTTTTTGAAGATCCCACTAGAGGCAAATTTTGCACAATCATCCAGTCAAAATATCAGTATTCCATGCAGAAATTTTGAATCAGAAGCGTGTGCTAGTTCAGGTGCAAGCGTAACTACATTACAGAATGACAGATAGGCATCCCTCTAATCCAAAGACAATGATGTATAATTTTATGCTTTAAAACAATCGAAGATAAAGAAAACTTTGCAAAAAATTGATGCAGACGATTCCGTTTATTTCATGCAAAATGCCAGTACCTGTAGGATGTATAGAAAGTAAATAAGTAAAGGCTAACCCTTATCAAACATACCATTTACAGTAACAAAAAAAGTCAGTGGTTGATTAACAACCTAAATCGTTTGAATTATCGAGTACTAACACATACGAGGGAACTTACATGCTACTTAAATGCTAATCATGCCCGTAATCAGACAAAAGGAGGAAGTAGAAGGTACCTACAAAAGTGGAAGATTCTGAGGCCAAAATATCATTCCTTTTGTTCTTAAAGTGGGATCCAGCTCGCTTATCAAAGAAGGTCTCAATACAGTATTATTTGTGATGGAAACAACGGAATGTGGGCCGCGAACCAACAAAAAGTTGTACGTAAAAGTGGTCATAAAGTGCGCCATATCCTAGTCAACCGTAATAAATACTTTTGCGGGTACTCTCAAAGCAACCTGTCATATCAAAGAAAGACTTGGTGAGCAGCAGAATAAGTAGACATGTACATTTGAAGAACCGTGTGCCTGGAGTCCCAATTAAGCTCTGTGATGGGATTCTCTCAGGTTATCCAGCATTCTGTAACTGTTTTTTCCTTGCCTTTTTCTTACATTGCGAAAGGCTAAAGAATAAGTGTGCATTAGGTAATCTACGTATTTTGCAGTTAGTTGGATTGGTCGGTTTCGTATACATATCGTCATTATGTTTCAGGCTAAGATAAGTTCAACTTAATGAATGCCTTTATTTATATCTATACTTAAGCTGCTAAACGAAATAATCCATTATAAGTCAAAATAATTAATAGATTTGGTACCTGTATGTTATTCAAAGAAACGGTATCTACGCATTTTCTTTAACGGCTTAAATGACATATTTATGAAGATGTTGTCAATTGAACAATAATCGAAGTGACTCGTCATCAGACTCCGAGAGTTGACAAAACTTGGATGCTTTTCTCTTTCCCCTTTATGCAGCTAGTTCTTCTAGTTTTCTTACGCGCTCTTAACAATGGATTTGTTATTTCTTTTGTCAGCAATTTTAGTTTCGCTTGATTTGCCCCCTTACCCTTTTACTTTGCACATGTTTATCAAAAAAAATTAATACGAAAATATTAGCGAGTAAGTAGAAGAAACAGAAAACACAACAAGGTATGTTGCTGATATATGGGATTCATTTATCTTACATGGCAATCCATAGCCATATATCGAGATTGCCAGGTCCTTGGGCGTAAGACAAAGAGAAATCGCGAATGCCCCTTGTCAAAGGTATATGGTGCAAAAAGCCAGATTGATCACTATCAAAATCTTAATCGCATTCTTTTTAAAGGGAAAGAGAAACGCCATTGATGACAACATTGAAGTTAACAGACAAAAGAAAGCGTGGAAGAAACGAGCGCGATCGGCAAAAAAAAGAAAAAAAGGTCCATCAACTTCTTCAGTGATGTGTAGTTCTTGTGGCCAGAAGGGACACACAGCATCAAGATAGGTTGAGTGCGGCAATAACCTTCTCGCTATCAAGGAAAAGGGTTCAAGAACCTTTCGCTTCTGGTAGCGAAATGTATACAAAGTTGAACGTATATGATCCCATTGTCCGTGCCGAACACCGTGACCAGTTGCACCGCAAGATAAATGAGCTATATAGCTTCGTTCGAGCAGTCCTTTGCCGAGCGCAGATCTTTGTAAAGGGATACATCATTAGCAACGCTGAAACAGAGATTCTGGTTTACGTATTCTAGCAAAGCTTCTGGTGCAGTGTTTGCCAGTTAGTATTTGGAAAAGGGGTTTCAAACAAGGACACAAATCTCCACCAAGCGTGCGTATACACTGGAAAACATTCAGCCAACAGCATCCAGAAATTATTTATGCTCTACGAGGATTTATCGGATACAACGACGCCCTTACAGCCGCATGCACCACGTTGCAGACCGCTTATACGAACCATATAGCCGAGAACTTCAATAACAGCATTGCTGCTTATTGAATACATCGATTCGTGCAGCTTGTTCCAGTATGGTTCTATAAATGTGTTGCAGTAAACTTGAGTCCTAAGTAGGAGCTTACCAAAGCGCAACGAAAGCAATCTGTTGGGATTATGTAGTTGAAGTCATGTTGAAGGTGAGCCGCACTGGATGACAACATCAGTAAGCATAGTATATATTCGTGCAGTGAATGCTGTGAACATAGTGTTGGATGAGCTCAGTTGTCACATACACGGTCCTTGTTGTCCCACAGATCTGTCTGCCTCGACTGGTTCAAATACTCCTGTGCTCCGCTTTATACTACGGAGATTCAGTTTGGCGCATCGTAAAGCCGAGGCGGCTTCAGCTCTCACAAGTTTGGCCGGAATTCAAGATGATGATCAACAAAGCATCACGCCGCCAAGCTTGTTTTCTCTGGTCCCCCTTCCATTGTTTGGCTGGAGATTTGTAACGATCAACGGTAACGCACTGCAAGCACTTTTATCAGTTCATTGACGCAACAATAACCATGAACCAACTGACATGTATAAAGCAAACTTCAATTTATTTAACCAGTGCTTTGATCTGAAGAAGTATGGTCTCGAAAGGTAGGATATTCTATTATGCAGCTGACTATGGCCCCAACTAACATTTAGCACAGGAGAGACAGTGGGCAACTTTTTCGTAACTAAATAATGACATACGGATTGTCAATTCAGTTCCAGTTCTCCTGGGCGAAAAGCACCCAAAGCCATTCAGAGGAATTAATCAGGCTCCAGGATTTCGACATTAACGAAGTGGACCAATTCTACAGTACCTCCCCTCTAATATTAATGGCTTGGTTAGAGCCCATCGATTGAAAATAGGCCGGGGTTGACAATAATGGGGAGGTGCAATCACTTGAATTAGCATAGAAACTTATGTTTTTCAGGAATCTGAAAATGATTGAAAATAGTCGAGGGTTGACAGTAACGAAGATTGAAATTAGTGGGGAGGCACTGTACCGACCTGTTCCGGTTGATCCAGGCATTGGACACTTGTTTACTGCCTCTTACGGTCATGGCGCGGATCAGCGCGAAATTAAAAAATGTTCGACTGCTGAATATTATGCTGCCACTATATCAGGCCGCAGAAACCAGGCATTAGACAGAGAAAAGCAAGCAACTGGTATTAGATACATCGAGTCCAAATTTTCGACGGGCAAAACAACTAAAAATGATCAATACGCCGAATACGTGAACTATTTCTTTACGTATCGAGATGCAATTTTTAGTTTCTATCACTCTGGCCGTGGTCGTTCTCGTTTCTGCAACTACCAAGGCAGACAACGGGCGCGAGAGGAGATAACCAATATTTTGCTGCACGGCGGAAAGTACAATTGTAGGAAGAGAAAAAAAAACAAAGAGAAACAGAATAAAAAGGTCCAAGAATTGCAGGGAAAAAAGGGAAGGGAGCAGGGGAACGCCAACATGAAGCGAACAATGTTGCTCAAGCTGCAGAAGTGTAAATAACATATTTTGTCTCACTATGGCGTGATTTTTTAACGAGAGATATGTTTGATACAGCGTTAGTAAGACCCCATAATTAGCTGTTAGGTCTAAAACCAGCAATCGAAGAGTTCCTCGTTGGAAGAAAAGAAAAGTAGAGATTGATAATGATGGTAAGATGCCTCTTGTTGTCATTAGCAGCGGAATGTTGGCAAAGGTCAAATAAAGTATAAAAGGCATCCGCCGGGAGTTGTGGGTCAGCTATGGAAGAGCCTTAAAATGGAAAGAAAAAAAGTACGAAGTCCTTGTTGTGTCCATAGACGAGTACCTATCGTCTCAGGTAAATAAGCTAATCATACTATGTTGCAAACTTTTTTTTATCTGATGTAATTCTGCCTAGATATGCAATTCGTGCCATAGAAGAAATTTAACGAAAGTCAAGACTTTGAACGGCGCTACTCACCACAGTGTCCTGGACTGTAGAAACTGCAGTACCCTGTGGAATTGAGATGTTAATGACGCCAAAAATCTTTTTCGAGATTGCTGTATCAGTGTGGCCTACTGCAGACTGACTTACTAATCTTCAGGAAACCCGGTTTAAATGAAACTCGAACCAATATCACCACTGCGAATGCGGGTTGCCCAACTGGGATTTAGATTGTTACGGTAAGTGTATTAGGCAATGTTTCCCAAGTGGGATTATTTTGTCAATGCTTATCTTTTCTGTTGGATACGATCTGAAGAAATATCATTGCAAAGTGAAACCTTACAGCACCTAAGAAAGATTTGTGGACTATGTACAATAAAAACGCGGGCTTTTCCTTCAAAGAGTGGGTGTTCTATTACAGCAACAACACAATACTCATGCCCAGTCAGCCCAAAGTTATCTTATTCGCTGGCGCAAAAGTACGTTTTAACTGGCGCAAATTATCTTGCAAAAAACCTCTAGTCTTTTTTTTTCGCCTTTACATGTTCGTACGCAGTGCCACAAAGAGTTCGACGGGAAACAAAGTCAAAAGGTAGACAAACCTTTATTTGGCTTTGCTTCTCTGACTTGATTGGAATCCAACATATACAAAGCAAAACGGAAGAGGCATCAGAACCGAAATTCCCCATCAGAGAATACGATTATATCGAAGGTCGGAACTATCGACAGCCGAATCCAAACAAAAACGAACTCTTACCATGCGATGACGAAGAAATCGAACGACTGGAGATTAACCATCTCTGTCACAAGTAAGCTTGAGAATAGCCATTGGCTCGGTTTGACATTTCTCCTTTCTTAGAATGATATTTGGAAAGTGAGGACAAGCTGATCTCTCCAGAAAGCTCGAACTGACAAACTGCTTCGTCCTTCTTCTTTTTGCTGCTACTGCTTATATTGAACAGAATTACGTTTCTCGATATTGAAGAACAATTTAAGAAAGGCATACGGGCCTTAGACGTCGGGTAAAGCAGGAACATATTTACAGGATCAAACTCCATTAACGTCAAAATAACTAGTTGTGGTCCTGGTTGGTGGATGAGAGTAGGTCTCGGCTCTACTCTTAGCTGTTTCGTTGCTCAATAATACCATTCTTCCCATACAGGAAATGGCAGAATCATATCCGAGTTCCCATTTTACTGGCGTAGACAATATGATTTATCCAATAAGGTAAGTAACATCATGCAAGTTCACTAAAACATGTGCTTGAAATCTCTTATTCATTCTGCAACCCTGTTTGGTACAGCAACCCTCCAATCAACTGTCACTTCCGAATTGCCGATGTCAGCAAAGGGCTTCCGTTCCCAGATAATACATTCGATTATGTATCGCAGCGAGATCGATTGTGGCGCCTGACGAGACTCGAATGGGATACAGTCATCAACGAAATGATTCGGGTGACCAAACCTGGTGGATGGTTGGAATTCAGTAAGCTAACTTTACTTTCATCCAACTTTGTCCTAAGCCCAAAGTTCGAATATAGTGGAATCAAGTGGAGAAGTGTACGACATCGGACCAAATCTCTCAATATGGCTGATGCGACGTATGTCATACTGCCAAAATGATGAAATAAGCTCATTTTTGAATAGTAACGGTATCCTTACAAACGAGAAATATTAACTTAAAGATTGCACCGCAATTACCTCGGATGTTGAGCGCGACGGATAAGGTGACGGAACTGCAGCACTCCTATCGATCGATTCCCATCGGATGGCTCGGTAAAGCTGGCGATATAATGCTCGAGTGTACGGAGCGAATGTTTGACTCGATGAAACCACGATTATGCGAAGACTGGTCTATGGGTCTAGCAAAATACGATAAGGTGGTTCAGGCAGCAGCCAAAGAATGTCGCGATTTCAAAAGTTGGACAAATGTACATTATGTTTATTGTCGCAAAAAGTTAGAGGGCGAAGAGACGGAGTGATGGAAAGATTGATAGAGATTTTGTCATATAGGAATTTACAGAAATTAAACTATACCTTCATTTAAGCATTACCGGGCATTGAAATTTGCCAGCATCCACTAACGTTGTCTGCATTCTCCCAGGAAGACCAATGTATGCAATCAATTTGCATCCGGAAATGCACTTCAGGTATGGACGGCGATTGCTTGTTTGCATAGATCCTATAACAGAATCATATGCAATTTCCAAAGCACCATCGATAACCTAGTCATAGATTCTGCTATGAGATCTATTTAAGGTTCGGTTTGTTAACCGAAGCTATCTATGTTGCGTCTTTAATAGCTTATCGTTGCACAATCATTTCTATTCCATGGATCGATCATAGAATCAAGTGGCAATTGAAAGCCTACTTGATCTTGTGCTGTTCCTCCCCTTATTTTTTCGAAACGGATAAATCGTAATTGAATCCAGCCCCTTTTTGCAAGCAGAAGTCCTAACATCGGCTAGAACAAAGTTTCGCTGAGATCAGATTTTGAATACAGATTCGAGCACATAAAGCTTATTGTCTCATCGGTCAAAGGTCAGTAAAAGTGCATCGCAATATGTCGTGTTTAGCTGTCCGGACCGATTTTCAGGCCATAGTAACGTCAAGGCAGCTATCAACCGAGGCTGAAATTGATAGGGTGCAATTGCTCTTTTTCCCAAGTGTTCATGGAAAACAAATAACTCAATAATTTTATTACGTTTATTTGGGAGGACTATAGGACGGAATTATAACAGTATAAGATTATCGGTACTCATATGGAGACAATTGCAAACTTACTTGTATACAATTTTTCTAGTCTTGATAGGGGCCCACTTGAATCGCTTAAGCCAGATGGACAAGAGCGTCAAGCCAGAGAGAATGATGGTAGCCTTCATGCCCATCTTCTTACGGTCGTCGTGCTCAGGTTCGGCAGCCCAAGCAAGGAAGGTACAGACATCCTTAGCCATCTGTGAGGTAGTAGCAGGAGTACCATCTTCGTATTCGACTACACCGTCAAACAACACACGAGCCATTGCAATGGCACCACCGGGGAAATAGGGATTGTAGTTCAAGCCTTCACGAACCTCAACACCTCCGGGAGCGTCAACATAACCGGTCAAAAGAGCGAAGACGTAGTCCTTTTTATCCCATCTAATAAGTACTTATGCACAAACTTTCAATATCCATTTTTACCTCGCCACCGTGACGGGCTTTGGTGATCAACGACAAATCTGGAGGCAAGGCACCAGCATTACCAGCACGAGCAGCTTCTTCATTAGGATAAGGCTTGGGCATGTAATCCGAAGGCTTTTTGGAGGTAAACGCGTGGTTAATGCATGAACATGTGCTTCTTGTTTTTTTTTCGTCGGTATTTTTCGTGAGATTTACCTTGCCAGGTCTCATAAACATTTCACCGTTCTCATCTGGGCCATCTTCGTATTCAACTTCTTCAGCCATTGCCTTAACTTCAGCTTCGGTGTGGGAAACATCGATCAAGTTTCTCCAGGCAATACGATCGAGCGAGTGACAAGCAGAGCAGACTTCTCTGTAGACCTGGTAACCACGACGGATACTAAGGATAATGTTAATGGCTACGGATCGAAAATATCGTGGACACGTACGCAGCATGGTCGTAGGTGCTAAGAGGACCCTTGTGGGGCCAAGGATACTCGGGCGCATGAAGACCTTCATCGGCCATGTTGGCAGATACCGAGCTGGAGCTGTACATATAAGCCAAGCCGGTGGCGCCAACAATGGCGGCGGTTACTGAAGCGATCTTAGCGGGATGCTGTCAAAGGGGGTCAATAAAATTGTTGGCGGGCTCGTCCTTATTCCTTAATGTATTTGTACCTCAGCGGCGTATGGCTTCGTAGACGCGAATCGTGCCTGCTTAACGACGGTTGGTTATGACTGTTCAAATAGCATGTTGTCTTTTTTCTACAAGCCATGTGTATATTACCTGGAGAACAGGCTTTGCGACAGCAGTACGTCGAGTGGCTTGGGATGCAATCCGAGAGAACATGTAGAGTAGGGGGGTTTACGCTCGACGGACAAAATTAGAGTCGAGAAGGGCAAAAACAGAGCGCGTGTTTAACTCCCTGCCTATTTTTTGTATATCGTTCGTGGGACTTGCAAATTTTACACCCCGGACGAATGTATCTGAGCGGGATGGGACAGTCTATTCGCACCAGTAATCCGCACCAGCGTAATAGCATCAGGGACGTCACCAATTTTTTTCGGTAAAGAACGTCAGCCAATCACATCAACTGTATTAGTTTCTTCCCTACAAAGCCGGGAGGCAATGGCTGGATGTGGTGAAATAATTGAAGGAAAGCAGATTTGAGGACGAAATCGGTGTTAAACAGATGGGCTGCATGACAGGTCCCTAAGAGTATCGGCCTTAACCAGCGTGTATGCCCTATACCCAGGTGGGCTGACTAGCGCTGAAAGTTTGCAGCAATCCCTACAATACATTCATAGCTGATTCCAAGGGTAAAAGATATATTAAACATAATTCGACCAGTTAAAGCAATCGCGTGCAGAGAGGCCAGACGGACTATGTTCCGCATTCTCGTTGAGGTCAACCTGCGCAGCGGTATACTGTAGCATTAGCAACAAATGGCTGTAGTTAATTGTCTTGTTTGAAAGCGAGACAATGCTTACAAATAAGTTGTTCATTTCAGAGATATGCAAGAACGGCTAGCGAGTGTGTCGCAATTGAGAACAGACATTGGGAAGCTAAAGAGTACGATGAGATAAGTCGGGCCTTGTCTGAAAAACTTTGAATTACCTTATCCACAGGCAAGGGCAAAATATGTACGGTCAATCATAAATGCAATACGCGCATCAAATACTTGGAGCGCATAAGCTGGGCCATACTTCAAGCCTAGACAAATACTTACTTGAAGACAACGATAAGATCAACTCGATCCATGTCTTGCAAAATGATGCCAGGCACTGCCAACAGAGGCGGGAACATTCAGTTACTGTAATTTGCCTGACTAGCATAAAGTAACACAAAATCCGAAAGTTTAAACCCGCTTTTGGAGAAATCCCGACAAAAGCTATTCGCTTACGGATCCCTTTACCGATGGGCTGCATTAGCAAACAGTAGAGAAGCAGATAATTCGTGATCAAACCAACACATATCGACGGTGTTCTAGTTATGGAATGAACATGGATACACCGACAAACCTTTGTGAAAGAAGGAAAAGAAAGAACATCACGTAAAGAGGGAAAGAAAAAGGAACCCTGCCAAGAACAATTTTCTGATGAATTGTAATACTATGGTCATAAAACGCAACAAACAATACGAGTACAATTTTTCTTACTAAAGACATGATTACATCCTTGGGACGAGACAAGGATGCAGGATCAAATATCAGAAGGCACCGGACGGCGATAAACAAGCAGTAAAAGTACGAGGTATCTTGTGCAATCCATGGCTCGTACAAATCAGGGTTGAGGAAACAATCGGGACACAAGAGAAAATAAGTACTATATGAAATATCAATACTATGAACTAGATAAAGGGAAAAGCAAGTCAACTACGCAAAAGTTAAAGCTCAATTCTCTCGTCGTGGCCGCCGGAGAACAACAGGGCTGGAGTCCGAATTTTCCAAGTTGTAAACATCCTTGTTATGATTTTAGCTGTGTCTTACATCCCAGTTCTAAAACTGAAAAAGACAATAAGTGGATGCGTGAATACCTGGAAAACGATGCCACGTTTACATGTGATTTGTGCTCACTGGTACCAGTACTAGCCGCTGCATGTTGGGCACACAAATTGATAGAAGAAATGATGGTATGGTAATCATTCGCAGCTAACAATACTCCAAGGTCATTGAAACATCCAAACGAAAGCATCCTTAGCCTGCTGAGTGTTTTTTCTGAATTACCCAAAGACAACATTTGGCGCGAAGCATAAGCGGTAATAAAAAAAGATCCTGTGATACAGAAGTCATTTGTTATCTTTCGGCTATCATTGGATGAAATAGTGTCAAAAGGACTAAGCTCGCTGTTTTCTCATGGGCACAAAATTTACTGTGTTTTTCCTATTTGTCTGCGCATTTCTACTTTTTATTTGCGGGCATGGGATTCAAGTTTTTGCAGTATCCAAAAAATGGTTTTGCATGATTGGATGAAAATATTTGCGGTCAGACTACCCTTCTTTGCGTAGAGTCGTGTCCATGTTCAGAATCACTGAGATAGTTTGTTTCAAACCACAGCAAGACGAATCTACTTAAAGAAGTGGTTCTCTATTGTTGCATCTAACAAAAAAGCTCTCAGAGTATCTGATCCATCTTTGACAGTCTGAGCGCTTTACTTTTCTCGCTGCTTGAACAATACGCTCTTGAAGGTTGTCGTCAACTTGTAAGGGCTACCTTCTTGCCCCAGCCTTCACTTTGGCCCAAAACTCTTCTATTGGGTTGAGAAAAAAAAAGTAGATAGGAAGATAGAGACATGTATATCCTCTTTCTTCGACCAACTGCTTAACCTTGACTGGTGTATGGATGGGTGCATTATCCATGACAAGATAATAACCGTTCTTTCGGTGGCAATCCAATCTTTTGTGGTTGCCTAATAGACAAAGTTTAAGATACAATAGAAGAAAAGGAGAACATAACTACATGCAGGGAATATTAAAGTGGAATGTAAGGCAATACAATTGAGCAGCACGGGCACTGGGTACCATTGCCCTGACAGCTTCTGATGCCATGACTGATAGAAACGGATATGATAGTATCAATGACGTATGGAAACGAACGAAGAGGGTTTATTTCCTCTACAGATGTTCCATTCTGTTCAAGATCTTCTATCAGACTGAGTACATTTTTACTCTTGGGAGAATTTTTGTCTTATCTCTGAATTGTTGTCATCTATAAGACGTACATCGATTTCTTATCCATGACTGTGATTTTTGTTTTCAGTGACCCGTGCAATATAAACGCGAAGGGACAACACCTTTTCAATTCTTTGGCTCTGTTCTCCAAAACATCCCCGGTATGTACTTCGCATTGATACTATGTACAGAGTGACTGATGTCCCTCTTCTGTATCCTTTAGCCTGCATGACCTCTGTCCCGAACCGCCTTGGTTGTGTGAATAAGCTCCCTGCACTCCACTTGGTAAATGTTGTCTGTTTATGCACAGTGTCATTCATTATCTTTTGCTTCCGAGTCCTCGCCAGGTGTTGCATCGCTTCAAGTCCTCTGCAGTGCGTTACAATCAAATCGGCCGCTCATGGAAGCCGTATCTCTCTATCGCCACCCCCACCGACACAGGTGCGGGGCCGGCCCCTGCCTTTGGGCAGGATTACCCTTCGGGGGTAAGTAAAAAAGATGTCAAGCTATCCTTCCATTTACTAACCATGAACGTATTTTTTACGCTGCTCGAATGAATTTTGTGTCCACGGAAGGGATAAGTTCACGTAAGCAAAATGTATTTCCGGCATAATCCATTTACTAATGACGCATATTTATATCCCTTTTAACGCAAACTTGATCCTTGCATGGACGCAAAATTTATTTAGAATAGCGTAAAAAATCGTTCAATAAACAGTATTCTAAATTAGCATAAACTATCATCTAGCAGTCAGTAGATGTATCGACGCGCAATCAAGCACCAATTTCTCCACATGTCCAACCCAAATTCTCATTACTATGAGACAAAAATCTTTTGCTTTATTTTTCACAACTTGCAAATTGTTATCCTAACCGATGTCCTCTTCCCCATGTGTGGCCTCCGAACGGGTTAGGACGTCCTGGCTGTGTTTGCTGTTGTCTTTGTTGCTGGGTTGGCCATACATGGGCTCCGCTATGGTTACCCTGTATAGGTACTGGTGGAAACAAGCGATGCAAGAGCGCCGGTGTCTTCAGGTACTGGACCCCACCCTGCCGAGGATATATCGCAGTGAAGTAGTAATAAATGTGAGCAGTGGCAATTCCAAGTAAAGAGGGTTTAGGCACGGCTCCACTTAGCAGAAAGTCATAGGCAATCAATGCCCAGGGAAGGTATAATGCCTACGTTTTTCCACAATAGGTGCGTGTCAATTTCCGTTGTGTTTGTTCGCCGAGCTACATTACCTTGAAAGTGATACCAAACATAAAACTCATCATTGCCTCGCTGTTGTACTGCGCCCAGAGGTAAATAACAGCCATGATCAATCCATTACTTATGACTAGTAAATCAAGAAACTTTGCTGCAGCCTATGGGGCAGAAACGCGTTAGACATCGCTCATATAAGCATTTGGGAGCTATTACCAGCTGCAATGCACATGTTACTAACAGAAAATACACGTAGTCTGCGGTTTGCCCCATAAACACTTGGGTTTCTAGCTGCAAGGAATGCCGGTAAATGAAATAGAGATTCATAGCAAAGCCGAGACCAAAACTGTGCAAGAAAAACGGGGTTATTAAGCGCCATAACTATTGTGATTATCTGTTAGCCATATGCATACGATACTGAATAAGAAAAGTTGCCGATCAATACCTGCAATTTAGAACGGATTTCTCCCCACAGCAGGACCATGTAGGAGGGATGGACGAGCTGCAACGCCGGCGAAGCCGTAACAAGTATTGTAAGCGTAAAAATAGCCTTTGTTACAGGTGGAATGGAGGTATACCAGTCCACAATTTCATTACGAGCAGACGGTTGTATGGGTGGCATATGAAATGAAAGTGAAGAAATCGTTTTCTCTGTGGCACTGAACGGCTACGGTGACGACTATGAGGCATCAAGGCAAAACAATTTACCGATTTCCCTGTGTCGTGGCGGTCTCACAGTCCATCACTGGTCAGAAGTCTTTCCTCGATTTTACTTCCCAATAACAAAATCCGACCAATAATCCTAGCCAGAAGCCAATCCATCGTTTTTCGTATTATATTTAATATTAAGTTTGCTGCCCTGAACATAACGGAGGGCACTGGCGATTTTGCGAACGGTTTGTAAGAATCGCCCATCTATGTCAGCAGGCAACGAATGCGTTGGAATCTCGGGAATCTTTCTCCCGCAAACATCGTTATTGTTGGCTGTTTCGGCGTTTGTTCAAAAAGATTAAAGATTGGTTCTCCTCTACTACACTGTACATTCACGGCTTTGGGAAGTAACGTGTCTCTCATTCCTGAAAGTTATACGATACTGGCCACAGGGAGAAAATAGAAACATAAATGGAAGCTTTATCGTAATTTTGGATACGCTCATGCTATCTTTGAGAACTGGTTAGTTTCGAAAGAAAGTGGGATATTCAGAATCACATTAACTGTATGATGCTGATGCGTTTACGAATTATGAGCAATTAAAACTCTTTGTCTTAAACAAATCTATTCTGTCAATCATGTAGCTGCATCATTTGACACCGTCATACCACGACAACAGGTGAATTTGGCACAATCTACACTATACTCAGGTTTGAAAATAGGTGACATTTCTTCATGCGAGAACTCTTACAAAGGTTTACTATTAAGCAAGAGGAAAAATGACGCGTAAACTGTGATTGTTATAGATAATACTATCTTGTTTTTCAATGGGAATGGCGAGTATATGTACCGTGAAGAGGAAAATAAGGTTCCTTGCTGCCGTTCTTTAATCCTCTTCCCCATTGCCATCTTCGCTGGTATCCATAGGGCTAGCTCGCATATATTCCGATGGCCGCCGTGCCTTGATGTTGGCAAAGTTCATAGGACTTCCTGAACGAATACTGCTTGGCGAAGATGGCCGACTGTGCATGGTCGAGTCTCTGTGAATAATGTTAGAAGCAGGAATAGTTGAACTATAGGAAGGCGGCGGGTTAAGCAGTGGCGTGACCAGAGATCGGCAAGACTGCAAACGGGATTCGAGGCTCTTCAGGAAGAAAAGAAAAAAAATCAGTTAACCTGACTGAAATGCATATGGGTTGGTTGAACAAACATACTCTCACGCGGCCAACCATTTCTTGCACCATTTTAACGGGGTTAGAGCTAGCGGACGAAATAGTGGACATCCCATTCATGTTACCGCCAATGCTAGGTGTTCGAGGGATACGTGTCCTGTTGGTACGGTTATAAGGCTCATAGTAATAATTCCCTCTTTCAGGTGTGCCTGCTCGCTGTTGCTGCTGTAACAAGTCTTTTCGACTCTTTTCCGAATCCTCCAGCTTGTTTTCCAGTTCTTGGATAAATTCGCTCTGCTTGCTTGACTTGTCTCGCAGCACGGCTAGTTCGGTGTTCACCTCTGTAACAGGAAATAATAAGTTATTCCGTCTTGACGCGCGTGTACAACCTCATCTTACCGTTCAGTTCATCTTTAAGTCGCTGTGTTTGCTCTGTGAGGCTATCCTTGGCTGCAATCTCATTCTCTTCAATCAAAGGAAAATCAGCGGACACGTATTGCTTTCTTCAACGCAGTTTACCTAGAATCACATTTCGTTCGATTGCTTTGTTTAGCTTCACCTCCAAATCGGATAATGATGAGGTTGCGGCACTGCAAAATCATTCTTTCAAATTAAGGGAGCTAGCGGAATAAATACCTTGAGTGCTTACCGCTCGGTACGTTCCAAATCATCGTTATCGAGCTCTAATTCAAGGATTTTCTTTCTGAACATTTCTTCTGTTGCTCGTAAGATATCGATTTCTCTTTGCATCTGCATCATTGCCATGTTCTGCTCGTGTTTAGCTTGAGTGTATTTTGACTAACAGCAAGAAAGGAAAACAAAGGAAGGCGTCAGGCGCAATAACTAAAAACCAAAACGCCTACTTTCCAGTCGTCCGCCTCTCGTTTGAATTGTTCGCATCGTGCTTTGAGGTCTTTGTATGCCTTCTCCGTTGTCTGCAATTCTTTTTCCAACTCTTCTTCCAGCTCACGAGATGAAATCTGAAACTCATCAAGGGCTGCTCTCGTTTCCTGAAGAGTGTTTTCGAGGTTCTCTGCATGGGATCGGTAATATTCGAGCTCATCTTGGACCGAATTAAATTGCCTAAGACAACGTCATGAGTGCGATCGACAGTACTTTGCTAGCACTTAATACATTATCCCAGAGGACATTGAGGACATGTCGACTGCCATTGTTAATTAAGTGATATAAGTAAGAGATTGTCAGAAGAAGACCAAAGCTAACTAAAAGTGCAGAATGACGTCTTGGCTGTATATATACACCACTTCTAATCGATTTAAACGCACCACAATACTGTATTCTGTTAGTGACTTTGCTGTAATGGGTCAGATGAGGCAGTTTTGTAGCGTTGAAGCACATGTTTCTTTCTAATGTCTATATATCGCAATACAAGATTTATTACATGTTTATATGTACGCATTTCTTCTACCCATTCAATAAAAGCTGGAAAATTGTGCTTTACGATAAGCTGGACAAGCGCTACTGTGCAAAGCGTGCACTTGGCAATGACTAATCAAAATGTTTGTGTTATTATTCTATAGATTTACTTGTTTCTATGCATACATTATTGGATAATTTATGCACTATCTATCTCTTTATTTTGTAGCATAACACTTCATGCGATACAAAGAACCGATATTTATTGTGAGGCCATTGTACAGTACGTAACGCAATAGGTATCCTTGACGTATCCAATGCTGCGGAAAACACAAAGGTGCAAACATGGTGAACATTGAAGCGTTTAAAATTATCTGCGCTGGAAGAAACATTGTGATACAAGTCTGCTCTCGTAATGTGAGTTCTCAGCGTTGATGCTTCGATAATAGCATGACTATAACTGGTGATGTCTATTTTCTAAGCTGGAAGAGGAAATTGACGCTGCCTTGCAACAGTAAACAATTCTTTCTAAAGTCACAACTACATACTGTATTTCATAGCCAGATATTTCGCCTCAGACGAACAAAGTCTTTCTATCAGAAAGTCATGCTAACCAAATTCTAGCATTTCGTTATCTAACGGCAACTGTTCCAATAATTTTTTTGTCAAAAGTCTCTATGATAGCACAGACGAAGCACAAAGTTGGTTGAACAAGGAAAAACAAGAGATATATTGTACAAAATAATGATGACAGGTACATAATGATATATAAACACAGTCTATTCTTGGTCCACATACTACCATTTTGTCGCTAAAGGATTAGTCAGATTCTGAGTAACAGCATGATACTGCGTCCTCAACAGTGTTTTTGCTCGCTCACTGTTAGGATCACCAATCCACTCACTATTCACAGAAACATTAATATAACGTAAGACAGACGGAAATCTAACTTACCTATAAATAACTTTGATTACATCGTTTTCTTCCGGCCTGACGCCTTGTACTGATCGGTATATCTGTTCCACATACTGAACCCAATCTTTAGCATTGACTACAACCTCTGAATTGGGAGCAATTTGACCACCGCCATTCACACAGCCACTGGGACATGCCATAACCTCAACATAGTGGTATGTACACTTGCCCGTTTTCACCTTGCGTACAATATTCTGAATGTTTCTAAAACCATACGCCGTTGCAAATCTCAAGAGCGTTCTTCCATCGTCAGATTGAAGCATATACTCTCGGACGTCTGCGTTTTTGCCCAACTTGATGACCACACGTCCGGAATTCGAAAGATCTGTACCAACATCTGTTATGTTGAACAGCTCTCGGGCGGCAGTGGCCAGGATATATTCCAGAGCGCCGCCGGAAGAAGATCCTTCAGAACCGTAGAGTGTCTCGATCTGAGTAGCAGGATCAATAGCCGCTTTGTTGAACCTATTTTGTCATATAAGCTATCCATTATACTCTATGTTGCTGCTGTTACGCTTACATGTCATCTATTGCGGCTTCGGGTAATTGGGCAAAGTCAAGGTTTTGTTCTTGGAACATTTTATCCACCTCGGTTGTGGTTAATACACAGTCCACTTCGCGAGTATTATATTGTTCTAAGAAGAAATCGGGTCGACTAGCTTCCAGTTTCTTGTCATAACAAGGCATTACTGCAACATGATAGATATTGTTTGGCCTACGGTCCCAGGTTTAATCAATCATTATTGTGCTGTTGTTCGTTGTAAAAGCTTACCGCGTATTAGATTTATGAGCGATATAATCCTTAACAAGAGATCCCATCATTTGCTGGGGGGACTTGGCCGCTGAAATATTTGGCAACACATCTCCGTGCGTCTTCTCAGCATAGCACACCCATCCAGGACAGGAAGACGCTAACATGGGTAGAATACGCGCTGTGTTCGACGCTTCGTCTGAACGAGCTACTTTGCGTCTCCTTGCTCTTCCTCTTCCATTTTCCGGATCTTCATTCATCTGTTCAGCTTCCTGTTGCTGCAGCGATGCCTCCACTTTATCACCACCGTTGGCCATGTAATGTTTGAAACGTTCGACAAATTCTCTGGCTGATTCAACAAGTGACAAGTCCCGAGAAAAGGAGGTATCAAATACATGGTGTGCTCCTAGATAATGCTTGAAAAAATAGACTAGTCGTTTATGTACTTGCAGTGGCGTCAAGTTATATTTTGCTGCGAGAGAAGCCCTTGATTGCGGGCTGATGGAGATAACAACGGTCTTGTGTGTGCTCGGATCGTTCTGTTCCAAAGCAGCCTTGTTTGCATTTAATATGCTGTAAAGTTCTTCCTGCGATTGCATCGTGATCAACACACTTTCCGCTGATGTGACACATCCACTGTTGAACGCCGGTCGTGTTACTCATCAAAGGTAAAAATGTTCATTGACTTACCTGCAAGCCAAACAATCGTTAAGTGAAATCGACGCTTTTTCCAGTTTCGATTCGCCTCCGTCATGCGTAATTTCGTAATAGCCTCCCTCTTCGTCGACTTTAATTTCTGACTGCGATCGGTCAGCAATTACGATCGAAATATAGAATCGTTTCACTTACAGGTCCTTGGTTGTCAGACTTCTTTATTTCCACAGGCTTAATGCAAGCCTGAGAGGGTGCAATATAATCATTTAGGTCTGTTAGAATAAGCGCCGAGGAAAAAGCCATTGCAAGGGTATGTGAGTTGTATGGAAGATGGATTCTTATTTCCGTGGGCCTTTTTTTTTTTTAGTGCGGAGATCTGAATCAGAACCAATTTGATGGCAGAGTTGCGCAAACAACATGTTTATAATGCAGGTCTCACTGGCGATGTAGCATCATGAAAAGTTGATGGCCATATTCTAAGCACTACACAGAGGGAACAATCCTATCCGCAATGATATTGGAAATCTATAAGTAAGAAGTGAGAAAAAAAAACGATTGATTAAGTTTAGTAAGCAATCCCCTTCCATCACCTTCTTATAGCTGTGATACGAACAAATACACGATTAAGTATATTCTAAACCAACAATTATGAAGTTACCGTCGCGACAAAGATGTGAGCATGGTATAACTCTTGATTTCTGCGAGGTGGAACTGGGTGCTGTCTAAGAGCTAAACTGAAGGGCTTCGCACCGGAAGATTAGCATAGACTAATTCATAGATCTAAGTCCAGCAAAGAGAGCTTTTGACAATGAACAACTTCATGTGAAAAATAGAGAAGAGGCTATTCAATGTTTAATTTCATATTCATGTATCGTAAATTTCGATCCTTTACGGTAGTATATCATGCACAGACATACCGTTTCTAATAAGTGTTGCGTTATTACTACAGCATAATTCATGTAATTCATGTTATCTAAGACCTTTGTTTCGTTGTTTTGCGTTCCTTGAGGATAAGTACAGGTGAGCTACAGTACTTGTTTTTGTTGGATGAACCCAATTTGACTGGTGCTTAAGGAAAAGAGTTTATCCGTCGGCTGAGATTTACAAAATGGCAGCAGATCCTTTGTTTCTCCTCTTCTTTGCAGGACATTCCGGAAACATGGAGGTGCTAAAAGCTCTGGTTGCTAGAGTAGCTCGTGCATTTTATGATCCAAAATACATTGTCATTCTTGATGAGCTGAACAAAGCGCCACCAAATAGTAATGGGTACCGTGCTCTTAATCTAGATCAACTTGGTCTAATCCTATAACGGGCAGTGTTCGTGAGGAAGATCTGATCATGACACTTAAAATGACTTTACGAGATATACATCGAATATGTGGCAAACTGAAAGAGGATAGATTATTGAAAACGTGAATATTCCCCAACCTCAATTACTCTTGGAGGCTGGATCATGTTCTGCCAAACTCATCGATCTCTGCAGGGCTACCCGCATGGAAGCACGGAAACAAGATCAACGACCAGTTCCAAAAACGTATTATTATTTGGACTATAAAGAATTTGTGGATGTTGTTAAGTGGAAGATGTATAAAATGCAGACTATTGTTCGTGACAACTTACGGACAGTAAGTTGTACAATATCAGTGAAAAGATCAGCTGTATTGACACGGTGACAGGAATCCGAGAACAAGGGTTATATCTGTCCTAATTGTGACAAACAATATGCGCCGTTGGACGTCTTATCGCTTGTTGATCCAACCGATAATTTATTCCATTGCGATGTGTGCGAGCACGTCTTGGAAGAGAACGATAACGCAGAAAACTTGAAAGGCAGTCAGCAAGTTCTTACTCGGTATGTCATTCGAAAGATCGCGCCAAAACATGACTTAATTGATCTATTCCACAAAGGTTACGCGAGCAATCTCAACCTATCATTTCGCTATTGAAGCAAACTGATTCTTTGGTGATCCCAGCAAGGTAATGGCGCAAGGTATGGACTCCATCGGAAAACTAACGATTTTTCATATTTTACTTTAGCTACATAGTTAAACCTTCTGTCTCAGGCAATCGGACGAATGGAAGAGCAGAACGTAAATACGTAAACAATTGGGGGAAGGATTCCTAAAACCGTCTTTCGATCTAGATGAATATGAGTTGGCCATCGCACAAGACACAGGTGCAGGACAGGGTGATATTATTGTTGATCTTCAGATGGACAACGAAGCCGCTCGTCGACAGAAACTAGCGGAAGCGGAAGAAAAGAGATTACAGAATGCGTTGCCTGTATGGCATCAACGCAGTACTGTATCTGAGACACTGCGAGGATCAAGTGATCGTACAATTAGTGCTGTAGTCGAAAGCGAGGATGAGGAGCCAATGGAGGAAGTTGGAACGGAAAATATTGATACCGCTAGATTTGACTGTAAGAAGGGCGCAAGGCAAGCGTTCATCAGCTTATGTGCTTGTTAGATTATGACAAGTACTATGACGCTTTAAATCAGGCTGTACCAGACGAGCAAGAGACGAGTGAACGATTTGAGGATGTGGAAGAGGAGGAGGAGGATGAGTTTGAAACTGTATTAAATGGAAGCGCCAAACGTGCGTACGAGGACGACGATGAGATCGATGAAAGGTATGTGTGGGTTAGCATAGCAATATATAAAAATGTGATTAATTTTCATCACTGATAGTCGTAAGAGAATGAGAAACGAGTTTGAAGACGGTAATGTTGAGGATCTTGCAGAAGCGGATGAGGAAATTCCGCTTGTTTCTGGTAAGCTCTGAAACTAAACGTACTTGGTACTTAATTTGTTGGCAGTTAATGGGAGAATGGTTCCTTTGAATGAAACCACAGAGGAGGATCAGCATAACATGACAACAGAAGAATACAAGGTAAAGATCCAGTCAGACAGTTTGCATTATGCGATACTAAGTTTGTTTTGTCCAGGCTTACTATGAAGCATGGCAGAATTGGCAGAGCAGTTAGATCAAAACAAAATAATACATGATATAAGGCAACCTTCGCCCTTAGAACATTGACTCGCACCGCTATGGTATTTAAACAAAGCAAAAAGGAGTTTTCATCGATTATTTTCCGAAGGGATTCATTATCGTTGGATTTGCCAGTTTTGTGATGCTGTAGAGTCGTGCCCATTGATGGATAGATTCTCCATGTCCAAACATAGGTTTCTGTTACAGATCTTTTCAATTGGCTTGCTGCTAACCGCTTCATGCTACTTACTCAGCTTCCGTTTTGCGCCTGTCTTTATATTCAATACAAGCATCTTGAAACGCCGTGAGAGCTTTGGCATGTTCTCTGTAAAACTTTGTTATGATTGTCAGTCATTGAGTTATCCTAAAATGTTACCACACATTAACAAACATTTATGCCTTCTGTCAGATTTGTTTATCTCTTTGAATTTATGATATTTGCTTGACTAAGGTTTTGCAATGCCTTTTTCCGTTTTGTATATGCGGTATTTTGGGTTGGATATCCTTGATGAACCTCTGTCATTTCCCTTAGCATCTGCGTCTGTCGCACTTCTTGATTATCAATTTCCATACAAAAACTCAATACTTTCGTTAATTCCTTCATGAATATCCCTTCCTAAATGCTGATGTGGTTTCTAGTACTCTCATTGATCGTTGTTGCAATATTTCGCAAAAGACAATTGATACAGTTGCTATTAATCGGACCGCGGACTGGTTAGCATTTAGATCCTCAAAACCCACCCAACTCTTGGTCTGGGAATGGCAATCAGAAACCTATGTTCTTAAGCAACAAGGCCATTTCTACGCTATGAATGCGATATCGTATTCAGCAGACGGTCAGACATTGGCGACGTGTGGTGATGATGGCAAAGTGAAAGTACTGAATTCAGCGTCTGGTTTCTGCTTCGTCACTTTTAGTGACCGCAAGAGTGGAGTAACCGCGGTTGAATTTGCGAAACAAGGACAGGTGCTATTTTCAGCGAGTCTTGATGGAACAGTTCGTGCTTTTGATTTAGTGCGCTATCGAAATTTTAGGACATTTACAAGCCCAAATCCTGTTCAATTTTCGTCCTTAGCCGTTGACCCCAGTGGTGAGATTATCTGCGCCGGAACTATTGATACGTTTGAGATCTATGTCTGGAGTGTACAAACCGGGAAGTTGCTTGATATTTTAGCTGGACATGAAGGACCTGTAAGCTCTCTTGCATTTTCCCCAACCGCGATGCTATTGCTCAGTGGCAGCTGGGATCGTACAGCAAAAGTCTGGGATGCATTCGGACGTAACAAAGTTACTGAGACCCTTCAGCATCAATCCGATGTACTTACTGTTGCGTTCCGTCCAGATGGCAAACCGCCCGTAGGAAACACAAGCTCAATAGAGGACACACGTTAGTTTTATCATTTAGCTATTACCACGGTATACTGCTTACTGGCATGCTATACACATCGTATCCTATCAGGAAGGCTCTTTTGTAGCCCGATCAGTATTTAAGAATAAAAGGGGTAAAAATGGATGGGACAGAAAGAGCTGGGGAGTCTGTGGGTGGACATAGAAAATAATAAGAAAATCGGAACGCACTGACCATCTTGACAATTCCCGATACATGCGATCCAGTGAAGTTAATCTCTGCTAATGAAACATAAAGAATAGAAATCAAGTAGTTTAGTTGGTATTAAAGTATTTGAAATCCAGACAAGTCATTCATTGAAAAATGGTAAACGGCACCGCCATATCCCATTTAGTCTGAGATGTCGGTTGACTGTATTTTATTCTTCTTCTTGTCTTTTTTTGGCACGAAAGAGATATACGCACGGTCTGTTTTCTGTGGCACTATCTCACGATTATTTTTGGTGGGAAAAAGAAATGTACGAAAGAACAAACACAGATCACTCATTTGATAAGTTCCCCTATCCGTCTATTTTTACACATATATTATATAGAGAACGAGTTGAAGTATCCTATTATGAATGACAAATGATCAGATGGGTTAATCCAAACAGAAGAAAAGGCGCGTTTCTATTTTGAAAGAAAGGTGTCTGGGTGTTATTCTGGAGAGCGAATCGGATTGGATGGCGGAAAGGGCAAGAAAGGTGTAAGAAGCAACAGGGAAATCAACACCATCCCCTTTTGATGGAAAAGAGCATGGGTGGAATGAGACATTCCGGAAGGTCGAGAGTTTTTTTTTTTTTTTTGGTCCTGTGCAACCGGAGTTTTCTTACTGCGCAACAAGCCATTACGGGTCCAGTTGTTGTCTGGGTGTCAAATGGAACTAATCATGCAAATGAGGAAAAGAAAAAACAGCAGATAGAAATACAGAGAAAGGTTATTGGATGATAGGGTTGAATTTTGCTTATCTACATATCAATGGTTATTCTCCCATATATGGGCTTTTGCATAGTTCAGGAGAATGGTTTCATTGATCGACAAAAGACCGGGTGGGAATGAAGTATTGCTTATCGATCTGAGGGAATTTCTTTTTTTGTAGCACGTTTTACATAAAGCTCTCATTCAATCTAGATGGTTTATGCTTTCTGTCTCTCCATCGCACGTGCTAACAGTTCTTGGCCATGTTTTTGTTTGAATTATCTTGTCTGCTCTAATCAAAGAAACCAGCCAAATATGAGAACAGGTTCATTGTCACGCCATTATATCCAATTAAAAAAAATCATATGGGTTGAGTCGGCAAGGTTTCCGATAAATAAGTCTACCAAGATACACCCATTAGATGTCAACCGAAAAAAAAAAAAAAAAAAAAAAAAAAAAAAAAAAGAACAGAGTGTAACACGGTCTGTGCATGAACGATGAAGGTGTGGGAAAGGGTCGATCCGGAAAATCCCATTAGGAAAACAAGCCTGTGTTTCTCCATTTCAACAGCCCTGTTTACGGCTATCGGACCAAAAAAAATTATTTCTTTTGCATGCGTGCGAATGGCCTGGATGATATATATATATATATATCGCTACCAAAACAAACACGAACAACTTATTCTCTCTCTCTCTTTCTTTCTCTTTCTCTCTTTCATTCTCTTTCTACTTTGTTCATCTTTTCTTTTCTTTTCTTTTTTTTCCTACATGAAGGCTGGCGTATGCGTTGACTATCTCTCACACGATTGGAATAATGCCGATCTTATCCAATCTCATCGAGAAATCCGCCAACAGATCACAAAGTCAAACATCAAACTATCTCTAGCCACAGATCCCAAAATATCAAAAGCCATCCTTATCGAAAAACATAAATTGATTCGCTTCCAAAATGCCTTGTGGAGACAAATGGCTAGAACATGCACATCGCAATTAAGTAAGCAGAATCCCATGGTCCATCCATCCACTGTCAATTGGTAAGCTATAACTAAACTACACATCCGATCTTGTAAACCTTTCCCGTACTGGATTTTAATTCTTCCTCCTTCTTTTCCGTTTCATAGGCAGAAAGAATCCGATATCACATGTAAGTTGAAAAGAAAAACACGCGCTTTTTTTTTCTTCTTTCTCTGTTTGTATTGCATTAAATAACAATATAATAATTCTTTATATATTTTTATTCTAGGGCTCTATGGTCCTCTGTATACGCAAGATGCACCAGTGACGAATATGAACACGCCGCAGCATTTGCAACAAAAGGGCCTTAAACCGGTTCTTAAGAAAGGGACAGATCTGCACCAATTCCCACCGCCGGTTCCATCCGATGTTATCTTTGAACAGGATCATTATCGGCCTTGGTCCAAATGCACATCCGAACCCGATACACATACCTCCAACAACATCACTGTTCGTTTCAGTCCTGAAATTGTTCAATTCGAATATCTACCAGAATCACCCGTCCATCAACCCTTTCCCATAAATGATGAACCGGTCAACCATTGGCATTTCTCTCTAGAGGACGAGGCTGTTGACGACGAAGACGAAGACGGTGCCTTTTGGGACCTTATCGTTGAATTCGGTAACTACGTCAAGGAAGAGGGACAGTCTTATCTCTCCCGATATCTGCAGCAACCTAAAATACCAAAGCTTGCATCCAAAGAGCTGCTCCATCGCCCTAGTCGACCCGAAACCCCACTAGACATTTTTGTCATCCTGGTGACCATGATGAAATCCATGGCCTCCTTCACAGCAACCTGGCTTATCTACCAAAGTTTACTACCCTTTTCATGGATTATCAATCATTCTGCTCATCGTCAAAAATCATCCAAACATAACGACAAACGCCATTTATCCCTGTAAGACTAAGTCAAAGGAAAACCCAAAGAAACGAACATTCCTTACTTTCTCTCTTGTTTTTTTTTTACGTTGAACAAAGAGAACCATTCCCAACAAAAACAAACGAAGAACCTTGTATCATAGTAGCATTTCAGTTTCTCAAACCCAAAAAAAGCCATTCCTTTGTTTATTTGTACTGTACATAACACATAATAAAGTCTTTTAGTCACTAGGTTGTTTCCCATCCAATGTGCCACGTTGCATTTCCAAATTAGACATTTGTTTGCGGAGAACGGTGCCAAACCTTCTTTGTTTGTCGTTTGTAACTATCCCAACAACTATTCCTCCTCCGCCCTCACGCACACACACACTGTCTCTCTCTCTCTCTTTTCAGACAAATAGCCATTCACATTTTATAGAGGCAAACTAAAAGGTATACAAAACTGTCCTCTTTTATCTCTTTGTCTGTACACGCTCGATCATAGTACAATCTTCCTTCTTTTTTTTTCTTCCTGCTCGGCAGAGCGACTTCCGACTGGATGGCGTAAAGAGCAGACAAAAAGACATCATTTCTTTCCTTTTTCTACATTCAAACATAATGCAGGCTATTTTTTTTCTTTCTTTGTGTTATAGCAGAATGGTGAGTGTTCTATCTAATGTAATGTTTGATAAATACATCAAGTCTAGTTTTTTTTTTTTTTTAGTTTCTGAGCTTGTCAAGGTTGTTCTTGACATGTTCCATGAACTCAGCCGTCAAGACATAATGTTCCGGTCGAAGGCTAATGAAAGAAAGTTCAAACAAATATAAGCTAACCGAACCCAGCCAATGGAACATGCTTAGTATGATTACTTACTCTTTGCCATGGATAGCCAATGCCAAATCCTTCGTCATGATATTTTCACGCTGAACAGTGTCGACGCATGCCTTCTCGAGGTCCTTTGTGAACTTAGCCAGAGCCTCATTGCTATCCAAACGAGCCCGATGCGCCAGACCACGCGACCAGGCAAAGATCGATGCAATCGGATTGGTCGAAGTCGGGTTTCCCTTTTGATACTCGCGGTAGTGTCGGGTGACCGTACCGTGTGCAGCTTCTGCTTCTAATGTCTTGCCGTCAGGTGTAACCAAAACCGAAGTCATCAATCCGAGAGATCCATAGCCCTGAGCCAAGATATCCGATTGAACATCACCATCGTAATTCTTGCATGCCCAGACAAAACCACCCTTGGACTTCAATGCTTGGGCAACCATGTCATCAATCAGACGATGTTCGTACCACAGATTTTGCTTCTCAAACTCAGAACGGTAATCCTTGTCATAAATCTCCTGGAACACGTCCTTGAATCGGCCATCGTATTTCTTGAGAATCGTGTTCTTTGTACTCATATAAAGTGGCATGTGCTTGGTCAATGCCATTTGGAAACAGCTATGGGCAAATCCACGGATAGAGTCCTCTGTGTTGTACATCGCCATACCCACACCACCCTTTTCCGGATAATCAAAGATGGTCCATTTTTGAGGAGCCGAACCATCGGCCGGAGTAAAGCTCATTTCAAATTTACCAGCTTTATCTGTATAGAAATCTGTGGAACGGTACTAGACACCCCACAAACACACACATACAAACAAAGTATCATTTAGGATCTTCAACATGTTTCTCTCAGCTACCCTACCTGATCACCAAACGCGTGACGGCCAATCACAATAGGTTCTTTCCATCCTGGGACAATGCGGGGAATGTTCTCCATAATGATCGGTTCACGGAAAACAGTGCCATTCAAGATATTACGGATAGTGCCATTGGGCGATTTCCACATCTTCTTCAAATTAAACTCTGTGTTTCAAATCTTTACGCTTAATTTCGGAGCTGGTTGGCTCTCCTCACACCATTCACCATCCTCCCATTACCTTTGACGCGCGCTTCATCGGGTGTAATAGTAGCACACTTAATACCAACATTGTATTTCTTAATTGCTTCGGCAGCATCAATCGTCACTTGATCATCCGTCTGTCCATAAAAAGAAAGAAAAGCCAATGTCCTCCGTCAGCAATGCTATCTCAAAAAACGGCAAAGCAAAGCAACGCAAAGGAAAAGCATCTTACCGCATCACGATGTTCCATACCAAGATCGTAATATTTGATATCCAACTTAAGGTAAGGATGAATCAACTTTTCTTTGATATCCTGCCAGATAATCCTGGTCATTTCGTCTCCGTCCAAGTCAACCACCGGGTTCTCGACCTTAATACGCGAGTCGGTAGAATACCGTAAAGCGGCCGGACGAGCGGCACGACCCAAAGTAAATGCCGTCTGACGAAGTGCTCCTCTGGTGGTAATCGTAGCGAATGACATGAAGCTCAAAGCAGAAAAAAGAACGAGTTTGAAAGGTGCTCAGTGAAGACGCTTATTGAAAAATAAAAAAAAGCGATTGAACCAATGACTGATGGCTGTCGCTTTTTGAAATAATGACGCAAAGTGTGTCCTTTCCCATACTATCAAACTTTCGCTTTCTGCCAGAAAATAAAAACGTCATATTAACCAATGCAAACTCAATATCAGGGTTTCGCAACTAGAGATATTACACAACTAAGCGTTCTATGGCCCTACTTACTCAACTTCTATTCAGCTTTTCCTTTTTACTATGCCGTAATGACCCGCCCTACACAAGCATCGCTGATTTAATTCATCAGAGATCGCTCAAATAGACGATTGAGCCAATCAAAGTCTCTGCTTCGATTGTCTCCTTTCATCAGTCCGATCCACTAAGAAGGACTAGCTATCTTTGGCGTGGACACTGTCCTTCACGTACTATGATCCTAGGCATACATATGTTGGATAATAAGGTTCCATCAAAAATAGTATTAATAGTTACCATAGGCTCACGACAGCTTAAAACCATTTGCACCGTCAAGTTTTGGCAAAGTAAGCGCGCTGAGTTCATCAAAAAAGAAAAAAAAAAGATGAACCTTATCATTGACCAGATAAGAGCTGATCTTAACTTCTTCCCGAATGATAATCTTTTTAAATGCTCAATTGGTTTCTCTTCTTCTCAGGTCAATCATAGGTGAATGGAGACATTGCTGAAGACCGGTTTAGCAGTTGGTTGCAGTCAGTATATCACAGATTCATCTCTTGGAGCTATGCCTTGCAAGAAGCTTTGCTTATCGACAGCCATATTCCATGCTCTCATTGTCTCTTTACGGCACTTTTCTCTTTTTCGAAAGCTGAGGACATAGTTCGATTGAAAGCACTTGTCCGGTAAATAGGTTCTATCCATAGGCGATGAGACTAGATAGGAAACCCTCGAGTCACGTTTTCATGAGGTTATAGCAATGCTGTTCTTTATTTTTTTTTTTTTGCGTCACTGTACGTTAAACATACATGATTCTAAAGGAAGGCTGCGCTATTGGTTGGCTTAAGGGAGAAGGAAGGAGAGAAAGCATAGAGATAATTGAGTATCTCGAAGCAGGCTCAATTTAAGCGATGAAGAAGCAAACCCATGCTTGCCAGATGAGCAAGAGACACCCATCAAATAAAACTGCCTAATGCAATTCGTCTTGGGAGATTAAAGAAAACAATGCGGCAAAACTTGTTTTTTTTTTTATTTCCGCTTTGTTCTTTTATTTACTGTTGTATTTTTCTTTTTATTTCATTTCAATCCATCATGCCTTTTACGGATCAGTCCCGGCCAATTGTTGAGACACGTAACACAAGCAGTGTAAAGCTCACACCAGCTTCCATAGAGAGTTCTACGATGGAAGCAGCTCATGGCAAGCAAACAGGGTGGTCATGGTTGTTCATGCATACACCATGGCATTCCCGTAGGGCCATGGCAAGTTATGCTTTGGGGTTACTGAGAAGAACACTCATTCTCGTTGTCATGGTCGCCGTCCTCATGGCTATTGGTTTCGGACTGCAATACACGGAAGGCTTGCCCCGTTCAGAGGACTTTTCGAACCTGCACTTTGATTGGAAAATTGATCCTGGAAGCTACCTCACACCTTTCAATTCCTCTTTCCGTTACAACGTTTTGCTGGACGGTCATTCTCATTCGACGTACAGTGACGGAAAGATGAATGTCCGACAGCTTTTGGAATGGCATATTGGTAAACTTCTCTAAAGAAGAAGATAAGGAAAAAGAAAAGAGAAAACAGTGTGGATGCCTATTCCTCTGCTGACAGTATTGAGTTTGTTACAGCCAATGGATACAATGCAGTGATCGTTAGGCAAGGCCCTTTTTTCGTTAGACAGGAGAAGTGATTCAGGTCATGGATACTAACTGGAAGGTTTCATGCAGTGACCATAATACTGTAGCTGGTGGGCTGGCTGCAGAGAAATTGGCCTTGAAAGAGTATAAAGACAAGATTGTGGTTATTCCAGGAATGGAATATACGTAAGTAAAAGAAAAAGTAAAACGGAACAATTAGGGTTGATTTTATTGGCCTGTACTGAAAGATGAAAGTGCGAAAATGACTATAGGTGTTGTAGAATACATATGAATTTCATAGACATTAATGAGACGGTACCCGTTGGTCCTCCAGTACCGACAAACGATCAATTGAAAGAGGCCATTCGACGTGTCCACGAACTGGGTGGTCTAGTCATTGTCAATCATATCCCGTGGAGTAATACAACAGGTTTTTTTCCTCTTTTACAAAAAGCTCGCTATTTCTCTTGTTGCCGATATTAAATTTTCAAGTTAGAGACCTATTATCAACAGCCACGGTTACCCAATCATCCCTCTGTTGCCGAGCTAATTGAATGGGGTGTGGATGGTTTTGAAATCATCAATCAGGACGTTTTTGATTTTAACACCTATCAAGTGTCTGGGCAGCATAACATGATCCAGATGACTGGCACTGACGTCCACCATCCGTCTGTTGGGGCCAATGTATGGTTAACTATCCAGGCTGGTAATATGACCCGTCAATCAATCATGGAAGAAATTCGATCGAGACGGACTTCCTTCCTATTTGACCCAGCTGGTACTCGCCCGCGCGTCTATGTTGATCCACCTAGCAGTTATAACATGCTCCAACCGTTGACTAATCTGGCATCCTACTTCGGTATGTTTTTCACCGATATCACTGGCATGTACAGTTTCCAAGGGACATTTTGTCATCCGAAGAAGTTATTGATCCATCGCGATATCATTGGATGGTTTGTCTTTTGGAACATCATTGGGCTGACGGTACTGGAGATTTTCCGAGGTCTACTTCTCCTTGGATGGGAACATTTTCACGATTGGTGGAAAGCAAGAAAATTTCGCTGTAATCCCTCTATTATATAGTTGGCCGCTAATAAACTGAAGCAAAAGTGATTCTTTCTTTTTTCTTTCTCGGTGCTTACTTTGGTAAGTGTAGGACGCGGAAAAGGTTTCCTATCCCCTACTGTAGTTCCAGTAGACTGCATTAACAGTACACAAGCGACGTCATCTGTGTCATGGACAAGAAAAACAGAGCTAGAAATAATTATATACAAACCTTTCAGCGGGTATAGGAAAATAGCTTTTGTTCATCGAACCCGTTTTTATACAAAAACAATTGTTTTTGGCATAAGGGGAGCAAGTTCAATGCCATTGTCTATTCGGAACCATGTATTTATTCAATTTCCGCCGGATTGTTCGGACCTGCCTATAATGTCCGGCGGAGCAGGAGGGGTGCCCTCAGAAAGGGGGAAAGATCATGGTCATGGCTTGCAACACTGAGGGGAACGGGGGAAATGCGTGCGGGCGGTGTCTGGTATTTGGTGAGTCAGTGAGCTTCTATTAGTTTCTTTCTTCCCTATATATTGAACAAGTGAGTATGCATAAAAGTTGATGGATGGATGGATGGATGCGCCGAATGAACGTGAACAAGGAAATTAATCATGTATATATCTTTTTTCTTGTGCCTCGATTAGTATGGCTGACTCTGCTCCGGCCGGTACTCGTGGTAAGAGCCACACCATGCGACAGCCTGCCCACACTTGCCATGCATAACTAAACCTTTCTCGACACCTTGTCATTAGGACGTGGTGGTTTTGGACGTGGTCGCGGTCGTGGCGGTCGTGGACGTGGTGCCCGTCGTGGACGTGAAGAAAAGAACGAATGGTAATGACAACTGACACTGAGAACGTCAATATGCGGAGAAGCGAAAGGAGAGAGAGAGAGAGAGAAAAACAAAAGAGAGGAGAGGGAAAGGGCCTTGTTGCGTTGTGTGCAACCTGTTGTCAACATCAAACCGCGAGCATGTCGGTTGCAACCGAGAAATGAAAGAGCAACAGGGGGATGATAGAAAGAGAATTATCTTTTGCTTATCGAATATATTCCTTTGCATAGGGTCCCCATGACCAAGCTCGGCCGTCTTGTCAAGGCTGGCAAGATCAAGTCTATCGAGGAGATCTACTTGTTCTCGTTGCCCATTAAGGAGTACCAAATCGTTGACTATTTCTTGCCTAAGCTGAAGGATGAGGTCATGAAGATCATGCCTGTCCAGAAGCAGACCCGTGCTGGTCAGCGTACCCGTTTCAAGGCTTTCGTTGTCATTGGTGACTACGATGGTCACGTTGGTTTGGGTGTCAAGTGCTCCAAGGAAGTCGCCACTGCCATCCGTGGTGCCATCATCTTGGCCAAGCTTGCTATTATCCCCGTTCGTCGCGGTTACTGGGGTTCTGCTCTTGGTGATCCCCACACTGTGCCTACCAAGGTCACCGGTAAGTGTGGTTCCACCCTCTGCCGTCTTGTGCCTGCTCCCCGTGGTACTGGCCTTGTCGCTGCTCCTACTTCCAAGAAGGTCCTTCAGCTCGCTGGTATTGCTGATTGTTACACCTCTTCGCGCGGTTGTACCCGTACCTTGGGTAACTTTGTCAAGGCTACCTTCGCTGCCATTGGTAACACCTACGGTTTCTTGACCCCCGACCTCTGGACCGAGACTGAGTTCACCAAGGCTCCTTACCAAGAGTTCACTGACTTCCTCTCCCAGAAGCAGAGAAAGTAGACAATTCAACTGTATTAACCATATATAAACTTGTCGACTTTCGAATTTCGTCCATATGTTTCTTGCTACCATCTCCGTGCTTTATGCAGCGCAATGTATGTCATTTTGCGTAATAACAAAACATAAGTTTGCTAGATTTCTCTGACTTTGCCATTTGCAAGGAGAAATCCGCAATTTTCCTACAGAACAACCATCGTTGTGCGTTTTTCGCTTTTGCTTTGGCAAGGGGAAGACATTGTAAGCTAATGAAAAAGCATACTGTATCAAATACATGCTGCTATGAGACATTTATCCGTTCTCCAAGAACAGTATCTGACGCCCATTTTGCTAATAATTGGTCACATAGAATGCTTGGTTTGAAATCTCATTTGACATAGTCAATCCGCTCTCCACAATAGCAATTGTATATGGATGCATGATCGGGCGTTGGGCTTTGCTAACGGCTCGTTGAAATGTTGCAAAAGCTACATCTCTCACTGTCGTTGCAGGTTGCTGCAAAACTCTCTCATCTTCTTCCATCAAAGTGCAATTGCTTGTGAGCAAATTACCAGATAGACATATATCGGCCATCGTAATTCTATCTCAAGCAAGCTTTTTCTTTCTTTTGCTAACTTTTTCTCGAATCGAAGTAGAGATATCCCCTATAAATCTGAACAATAGCATTTGAAGAAACGGTGTCATTTTCGTTTAAGGCAAGTTTTTTTTTATTTTCACGACGCATTTATTTCTCCTAGAAATCCAAAACAAAAATATGTCAGATACTTTGCCGTAACATTTCACAAGCTCAGACTTACGGGAATCTCAACTTCACCAGCATCAATAGCATCGCAAAGATCCTTGGGGCTCTGACCGTCGACAGTGCAACCAACAGAGTTGGCAGTACCAAGAATCTCCTTGACAGTACCCTTGAGTTCACGAGCATAGGACTTGAAGCGCATGGTACGGGCGATCTCAATAACATCGTCAAGAGAGATGTTGCCACTGTGTTTGACTAAACGAAACATTTCAGCATGTCTTTTTTCGTCCCTTTCCTTAATTTAAGTACTTACTGTTCTTCTCCTTCTTGCGATCTCTTGGGGGCTCCTTCAAAGCCTTGATGACCAAGGAAGAGGCCGAAGGAACAACGGAAACTTGGGCCTGACGGTTCTGGATGGTCAACTGGACAGTCACGCGAAGACCCTTCCAGTCCTTGGTACCCTTGGCGATGTCTTCACCGACCTTCTTGGGGGAAAGACCCAAGGGACCAATCTTAGGTGCAAGAGCACTGGATGCACCCACTTCGCCACCTATTATAATTGTACATCAAATTGCGGTATTTTTAGTTTGGGAATGCAGGCGATACAATTTCAGTTCGGAAACGACGAATCTTTACCAGTGGCGCGAAGGTAGATGATCTTCACCTCATTAGGGTCAAACTTGGGAGGCATCTAATTTCATTATTTCAACGATGAATATGACAAGTGAGTCCTCCTGTCTCTTGTTTCTTTGAATGGATGGATGCAGATACACATACCTTTGGATTTGAAAAGGAGGGAACACGCGATGCTCGTTGGTCGATCCACAAAATGCGGTTCGGGATTCCTGGAGGCCGGCGGAAATTCAAATACGAAATACTCAGCCTCTCATTTCGGACGACTGCTGGGCGAAAGGGAACATCATGCAAAATAGTTACACCACCAGAAGAAAAGGGGAATGAGGAAATTATGCATTGAATGCTAAAACTATAACCTTACTGTTTATTGTCAGGAAGAAAATGAAAAGAAGTGGTATGCTGTACAATACACGTTGAGATAACGTTTACACGAACAAAAAAAAATGATGAATAGAACAATGTATTATGGATAAGCCGCTGGTGCTGAGCATCGTCGAGGTTGGCTTGGTCGCGACATGGAAGATGATGTTGGCTGAGAAGGTGTGGCTGACTCTTCGTAGGATGGTAATTCGGGAGGATTAGGATCGTACTTTTTTTTGGAAGAATACTCTGAAGAAATATAGTTCTCCTCCGCTGGCGGCGCGGACGGTAACAAGGTCGGACAGATGCTTCTTTCATTTACTGCAGTGTTAAAATTTCGGGGCCGATCCGTCTGTTCTTCCAATGTGGGGAAGATGTATATGGGTGGTGCAGAAGGCCAGTATAGGTCTACTACTGTTTGGGTTAGCCTATGTTATACGGGCTATTGCGGCTATTGTACCTACCATCAATGAGGTCATTGTCATCGTCATTATCATCCCGAATTTCTTGAATATCACTCGTCGGAACTGCATAAAATTGTATAGATTCGTGATCGCTAAACAATACGGTTGTCCGGGAAGAACTTCGATAATTGGGATTCGTAGGAGAGGATTCATGGCGCTCCTCCGAATCAACGGCGACATGCGTTTCATTTTCCACTCTAACACCCACTACCTGCGTGTCCGTCTGAGCATCGCCATGCTCCCCCATTTGATGTTGATAGACTTGCGATAAGAGGTGTTTAACATCATCATGGATCATGGGACGCAGAAGCTTGCTATGTAGCGCAGGATCAGAATACAGCCGGATAAAAGTGTCCTTAGGATCCTCTGAGACTCCATTCGGCACGGACTTTTCACTGCTGGACGAGGAAGAAGATGTAGAGGAGACAAGCTCTTGTTCAGTCGACTCGGTAATTGGATGTCTGTTGCGCATCCTACGCGATTGAACATACTGGTAACAAAGGGTGAGCACCGGAAGTGGGATTAAAGCATAGGAATGACAGTCTCCGGATTTTAGCTGAAGCATGACAAACATGACTAGTTGAAAGAGAACCACAGAGGCCATGATTGTGTGGAATAAAACAGGCCACATCTTTCCACCGCTTTCTACCTTGGTCACATAGACGTACATCAACATGTACTTATATACCGTTGTCGCGATGACAAAGTAAAGCAACGCAAATGGCAAAACAAGAGGTGCCATAGCTGAATACACCAATGACACTGTGAAAAAGAATAATACGATGTTGTAGTTGCGAGGATAGTCAAAGGCAGGCGGCAGTGCTAATTGTCGCAGTTTCCGTGGACTCAACCTTTTCATAAGCTGCTGTAAGCTCAGGCTGATGAGAGGTAATACTTGGGCGATTTCCAGCGTGGCTCCTGCGCTTTTGACACAAACATAATTTATCCAAAAGGAAGAAACGTCGGCAATGTTTTTTGCCATCTGAGCAATGTGATGTGGGATATCGTGATCATACATTGCACCTTCCACGATTAGACTTTTGGTCTGACCAAAAATGCCTATAAACATGGATGTGATAGTAAATGCGACGAAGTTGTTGAGGACGAAGAATATATAAAGCTTCATCAACACCTTCCGTTCTAGAGTCGTCTCGGAACAATAAGCTTGCCGTTTGCATATTTGTCGAAATAGAGGGGGAAGTGCGTAAAATAAAATAGCCATCAAGATGGGTGTAAAATAACCTTGAATAAGGCACATCGCAAATGAGTAATCGGACAGAAAAGTGCCTGTGCCGGGTAATAATCGAATCAAATTGACGATGTTGGATAACGCTGACAAGGCGCTAATCGGACCAAGCCAAAGAAACATGAGGGACCAAAACAGACCCCAGCCGTACCATCTCTTGAGTCGTCGCGTTTTCTCGTCCACAGCCAGGTTCGTCCATTGTACATCCTTTGATAAAGGCGCAGATTTTACTATGATTGCCTCATCTGATTCCTGGAGCAACGTTTTGGCTCTATAAGCCCATTCTATTCGTGCAAATTTTATCCATCCGTAATTGGCTGTCTTTGATCTACTAGATCGTAATTTCTTGATCTTTGTTTCCAAGGCGATAATACGCTTCGTGTAGTAATCGATTGCATCCACTTTTTGACAGCCAATGAATGTAAAAACGCCCCTTATCCGCTTCATAGGCCGCTTGGGCGACACGCGTTTTCCATCTAAAATTGGTAACAAATTATTCCAGATGCCAATTGTTAAAAAAAAGTAGTAAACGTAAAATAAGGAACACGAGGAAGGAGGTTATTACGTTACCATTAAGATAGGATGCAAGTATGTTTTCTAAGTGCCGTACTGTATTTTCGTACTCGGGCATTAGATTCGTCAGTTGAGAATTATAGCGGCCCATGAGCGCTTGTTCGATCGGGTACTGAATCAAGTTGAGCCCTTCCATCCATGATTCCAAATCTTTATCCGAACGTATATTTTCTGGAAGATTACAAATCAATAATGATTTGGAAGCCGTCTTATTGGCCCATTGGGTCAAATATTGCTGGCGTAGTCTCATATATTGCCGCCATTCTACGGACATGAAGAAAATGACAATAATAGAATAGATCCATGTAGCTACGACAGGCGGCCAATACCAGCGGAAATCAGGATCAGGTCGTAGTTTTCCATCCCGATAATTGATGCCTGACATAGATAGAAAATCGAGACCAGCGGCTGGTGGCCAATCTCTTTTGTGTCACCGTGGCGAGTGTGTGAGTGAGAGATGAATGGGAAACAAAATTTTTGATGGAATTTACCCGGTAAATCGTGTTGCTGTAACATTGATGGGTATCAAAACACTCACACCGAGTATGGACATAAAAAATAGGAGTTTTCGGAGCAGGCGGGAAAATCGCAAGAAGACCACGGCATCCAGCCCAATCCGTTGGGCAAGGTAATCATCTGATACAGTGAAAAGCGGTTTAATCCAGTCAAACCAACCGGATCCAATCACTGGTGGACGCTTTCTGCTGATAGAAAAAGGGAAAGAGCGAGATGCGTTTTAGGGCATGCTATAAACACTTGCATGGAAGACGTACTCTTCGGATGTATAATTCGATTTGGGGGCGTAAACCAATCTATGTCTCGGCCGTAACCAACTGAAAGTTGCCAAGACAATACAAGAAATGGCTACGTTGATGCCAAGCTGTACTGCCATGGCTTTGATGCTAAGGTCTGCTTCCTCCGTCGTTTTGTCTTTAAAGGACGCATCCAGACCCATGAAAGTTTTACCAACAGAAGAAATCGAAAAAGAAGAAAGGTCGGTGCCACACGCCTATTTTTTGTCAACTTTCAAACGTTTTTTTTTCGTCCCGACTTTTTTTTTTGGGTGAGTTAAGCCAATGGTATCCTTGCAGAGTCCCATTGATCAATACATTAGCAATTCCCCGTTCAGCCAACCACAGCTACCAAAGCTGGATTTAAATGACTGGCACGGAAGCGCTTAGAAAGAGCTGTATCGTGAATTCAAAATGAAATTACTTGCACCAGTTTCTTAACTCCAGTACACAAAGCGAAAGTTACCGAATAGCCGAATCAGCCCAGAAAACTTAGCAAAGGAATAACATGTGGTGACAATCACGATTGCTGTGACTGAGATGCATTGCACAATGGCCCTTCCTATCGCACTCTGACTGGGCTGTCTAGCGCTACAATGGCTTTCTGGAAGAGAACTTGTTCACATGGAGATTAAGTTGTCGGACATTTTATCATGTCGCAAAGATGAGCTAGCCTCCTGACTTTCTTTGATTCTGACATACAGTTACACTCTGGAATCTGAATAATGCAGTTTATCTTATTTCAGGTGTCAAAAGCGTGCAAGACTTAGAGTAATAATATAAGGCAAAGTCGGGTGAAAAGAAGGAAAAAACTCGTTCAAGGAATGGAAAAGAAAGGCAGACTTTCAAATAGCGCTCGGTGTCAGTGAGACAATTGATAAATGAAATATGCTCTCAGCTAGGTGAGAAGCGCATACTCAGCATCAGTTACATCAGGTACAAAAAATACCATCGATTGTATATATGGAAGACCATGTATGCGATGAAAAGTCAAAAGTAAATTTAAGAAATGATGTGAGAGACGGAGGGAATGGGTTGCTGAAAAATAGGTGACATGTTTCTTTTCTGCTCTGTATTTGCGCTTATGATCTATGCATGGATACATAACGCATGTTGTTCAATGGATCACATTAAACTGTGTAACTCGCTATGACCCTTTTGTTTTTGGCATGGGATATCGATACGCGCATTGCATTACGAAGTCTGTGTGGCATGGGCTTAGACCTTCAAATGAATGGGATCTCACCAATCAAAGGATGTCGTCACTGTGAAGAGGACCTTGCATTTTTGCCATGGGCTTCCACTTGTTTCCAATCCCTATATTTTTTTTTTTGGATGACTTACTCTTCAGATAATCCGATGATCTAAGCTTACAAAGAATTCCCTTTGGAGAGCAGTAAAGAAAAGAAATCGATGTATTTTTATTCGTGTTCGCTAAATCATTTTAAGCGGCGCACATTTTCCTGCAAAACCCTCACTTGGGTATTCAAAAGCTGCTCTTTTTTCGTTTCTTTTTCCCTTTTCTTTTTCTTTTTTCTTTTCACTTCTTTCTTTCTTATGAGACGTCTATTTGGTCCTAAGGCCGATCAAATCCTATACAACAGTGGCAACGAACTTCTTCTGATTCATCTTCGAGTGCCGCAAAGCGTTTTCATTGCATAAACTCATCCCCATCGTAATCATATTCTTCTTCTACCTCTTCTTCCCTTATCTTCTATTTTTGGTCTCTATACTTGTTTTGCTTATCTGGTATTTACACTCTGATACATTAAGCCTTACCAAATGGTTAACCTTCCGGAACGAAACCCTATTCCACGTACCGCGTCGCCTCTCGGCCGTATGCTGTCCGTCATTGACCCTCCAGAACCCTCTCTGCGCTTCTTAATCCTCGATTGTCCTACTGAGTCCACCCTGGATTTCTATCTTGAGGAATTCGCTCACTTAAATGTTACCGCAGTGGTTCGATGCTGTCAACCAACCTATAATGCAAATAGACTGATCGATCGTCAGATCCAAGTCTTGGACCTCCCATTTAAAGATGGTGGCGTGGTAAATATAAAAGTCCCTGAAGAACTTGGTTCGATCCAAAATATTAACTTATTTGTTGTATTTGCTAGCCTCCTCCTCAGGTTGTGCGTGCTTGGCTGGATCTGATAGAAAGGACAAAGATGGATTCGTCGACTCACCGTGACGATCTCCCGACTATTGCTGTACACTGCGTAGCCGGTCTCGGTCGAGCTCCCGTTTTGGTCGCCATTGCTCTAGTTGAAATGGGAATGCAACCTTTGGATGCAATTGAGTATATCAGAAGAAAAAGAAGAGGTGCTTTTAACAAGCCCCAGATTGCTTTCTTGGTAAAGAAAACGAGGTTGTTTTATGGTTCAACTCATTTATGTATGTTGGTCATATCTTAGGATCATTATAAGAGAACAACGAAGCCCAAGTCTTCCGGAGGCACCTATTCCTTACGCTCATCTCTTGGTCGTATGTTCAAGATTGGAGGAGGTGATTAGATTGCCTCATAATTTACTCGCTATATTATATAAACACCCCGGATACACCCTCAGTTGTCTGTCATTCTTGTAAATGTTCTTCTATGTTATGGTAGTTTATTCTATTTAATGGAGAACAAAACGCAGAAAAGGTTGGTCAAATTTTAATTGCCTGTGAGCCAAAGAGAAGAATAATCATAAAGTGTTGAATAGATATATGGGGTATTATCTTGTTTAGAAAGAGGCAAAAATCAAGTGTTATTCTATATTACGATTGGTACACTATGTAGGCAGGAGGGGGAATATCTAACAAGAAACATTCGTGACAATTTTGACATCCTGAGGAGGTTGTGAGATTCAGCACGTGTAAATCCTTAGCAGAAGGGGCGGACGGTGATGGAAATGAGACCTCTGAAGGTGATGGAGGATGAAACTGGCTCGCACACCAAACCGAATCGCTTTTAGCTGGGCAATCCTCGTCGATGTTTAGAGATTTCTCATCTAGAAGGTGTTTTCGTTGCCCTTTGGATTGTCCATAACAGCCCCAGTAAATATAGATTCCAATGCCAAGTATGCACGAGAGCACAAGACCACCTGCTAAAGACAGTATGACAACTAATACTCGCAGCTCACGCTCGTCTGTCCGTAAACTATGCAGTAGTATAGCATCGGGTGTCGATGTGACAGATGCCATGAAGGAACGCCAGAAAAACAAGATGATGATGATGAAAAACGGAGTGTTCACTCTTTTTTTTTCTTTACTAGGATATTATCCTCCTTTTTTTGGTCCTTTCAAATCCTTCCTGCATTGATAATTCACTAAGTTTTATGCAACAGCTCGATTTTCAATGAGATTAAGATGAACGTAATTTAGATATCGTAATAGTCGATGTGAGCACCTGATTCGAAAGCATCATTCCTCAGCAAATCCGCCAATTTATCAGCAGAATCTTCCATAGACACAAGATTACCCTAGACAGATATCAACAATTTAAAGAAACTGTTTGTCTTTTTTTTCTCTTTCTTACCTTTTCAGCCATCTCTGAGTACAACTTTTTCTGGGTCTCATCAGCCAAGGTTTCGCGCACGGTTTTCTGCATTTCATTATCTAATGGACCCGGTGCATATGAAAGAGTGCGCACGGATTTCTAACCCAAGAAGATCAGTACCTCTTAAACCTTATGCAGAAAAATAAAGCTACCCCTTCACCAGCTGCGACACGTAACAACATATCTCTAGCTGATTTGCCAGCGGCATAGAGTCCCCAATTCGGGAATGCTTGGACCGCTAGCAAAGAAGAGATATTGACGATGAGCAGGTCAGGCGGGAAACTTGGCGGATTCGTCGGATCTATATCTTTAGGTCGGAAAAGGCGGATAAATCCTGAGCTAATGGATCCATAATAAAACAAGACGAAACATGAGCGATGTTGCCCAATCAATCGAAGCAAAAGAGAGACGTGGAGAAGAAAACGCCCGACTTACGTCAAAGTGATGAAGGATGTAATATTTACGTCAACATAGGATTGGATTTCATCCGCATCGTAATCTTGCACTTGCTTGGAGAGATCCCCTATGCTTCCCGCATTATTTATCAGGATGGCCTTTGTCAGGGGTGATTGCTGGTTGATCGTCTTGAAGCATAAATTTTTTATAGAATGTGAATTTGCTGCGCCTTTTTCCGTTATATCCGCGGCCAACCTACCGTGACCACCGTCTCCAGCTTCTTCAGCACTGTATCTCGGGTAGCCACCGCGCTATCAAACGAAATGTCCGAGATAACATGCGCTTGGATAACCTCGGTTTGGATCGCTTGTGCTAATTTCTCCAATTCAAGATGGTTGCGACCAACTAGTACGAAACTTGTGCGACGCTTGGACTGACTCGCTAGTACATTTGTAATAGCACGACCAAATCCTCTGTTGGCTCCGGTGATAACAATGAGGGTGTGAGGAAGCATTGAGTAGGAGAAGAGTGAACCGTGACCGTTTGCCCTGTTGGTCCTGATTTTCTCACGGTGATTGCATCTAACGAATCCTGCCGTAGGATTGGTCCAGCCCTATTCCTTGCATGATTCATCCAACAAACATTTGTATCCCAAATTTTCATATTTATCGGATTATTTGAAGGCTATATCACTTCATTATGATCGTGATAAAACTAGATTAACATCAACTTGGGACATACGTAATGGAAATATCTGGCATATCTTATTGTAATAAGAAAACGACATAGTTACAGATCCGTAACAAAAGAAATTTACTGTTTTTCAAGTGACAAATGACAATACCATTTACATCTGCCCAGGTTAGGTTCTTTTGAGTTAGACAAGCAGTAAGAACAGAAAACAAGGGAGCCAGCCATAGTTTCCGGTTCGCTATCTTAAGCAGGCTGTCCAAGATCATGGTATGCGAGCAAATTGCTACTAGCGGTCGTATGTCTTGAACTGTTAAACAGTAAGACGTCTTTCGTGGCTATTTTCATCAACGTGTCGTAGAGCTGTGCTGGATTTTCGAAATTGCGACGAGCCAGCAAAGCGGCCGCAATACCGGTAACGTGAGGGTTGGACATGCTATAGGGTAAAACACAAAAAGAAAACGCCTCTTAACGAATCGAAATATGGAATAAACCAAGTATATGAATTACCTTGTACCGTCTACAACTTTCATTGCATCAGTCCCTCCTATCCAGGCACTTGTGATCCGATGTCCCGGTGCATAGATCTGCACACAGCTACCGACATTGGAATAATAAGTGACATGATCATCCATATCCGAGGCGCCCACTGTAAAAACGTTGGGATTGGAAGAAGGTGACAAGAAGCATGCATCCATGCCACCATTGTTTCCAGCGGAAACAAAAACTGGGATCTTGTATTCCGTCACCGCCTTGTCCAGTATCTCATTCAGTACCCTTGATTTCGATCCACTGATGGAAAGGTTGATGACAGACTTCCCAGGCTCAGCGACGCTCATCACCTCTTTAATACCTAAAAGAATTCTGTCCATAAGTTGAATGACCCTTTGAGAGTAAATTCCTTTTTTTCTCTCTCTCTCTCTTTGCCTTTGATAATTGTAAGGGTGTTTCCCATCCCTTCTTGATCTAACACTTTCACCGAATGGATAGTCGCATTCTTAGCTATTCCATAGGTTTTTCCTGCAATGGTTCCAGCTACATGAGTGCCTGGAAATCATATTATTTGGTTATTATTTTTTGCTCGCGATGAATATGGTTGAAATCTTACCATGGCCATTGAGATCATGGTCCTCTTCATCGTAAATAAAATTGTTCATAAGAGAAGCGCGGTTTTCAAAATCCCGATGATTGACATGGATACCAGAATCCAAGACATAGACGTGGATACCAGTACTAATAACATCAAGAAAAATGAGCATGAATTCTTGAGGCTGTTTTTACGGTATTTACCCTGCGCTCTCATCAAAGAAATATTCATCCAATGGCTGTTTCTGTCGTTGGGTAATTCGTGCAAGGCCCCAGTTAGCAGCCAGTCCTTTCTTTACATTCTGGTTTGGCGCCTCATCTCTTGGAAGAACGAGGGCAGTAGTATAGATTTGATTTGCTTCCACGTATTCAATGTCGTCTTTCGTATGAAGATATTTGACAAAGTTCTCGTCACCAAACACGCCAGCCACAGCCAAAAAGTCCCTGTCTACGGCGATGGATTCCAAAGAAAGTTTCTTGCTCAAACTATCTGCCCAGACTAGCATTTCATCTTCAGAGAGCGCTTTGCGACTTTTAGCGCTGATCTTCTGATGATTCGCCAACAGATAGGCTCGATGTTGGTTAAGAATAAGTGACCGCATCGTTTCTATTGCCTCGTTTAGTCTCGGGTCAGACAAATCTTTCACTTATTATTCACCTGCTGTACTGTTGACGGATTCCTTGAACTTGATGATATGCGTAGGTGTTTTTAAAGCGTCAACAGCAACTGCTGCTATAATGACAACCCATACGCCTGTCTTCATAACGCTAGTTACGAAAGGAAGGTAGAAAATACTTGGACAAACGAGAAAAAGAAGACAAGGTCTATAATATTTATATCTGCTCATGGCCACCCTGATGAACAAACAGGTCCCTGTTTGTTTGGATGGAGACTGAGTCCTTGCAGTTCCGGGATTTCGGGCACTGCGTTGTGTCTCTTGTTTCTCCATCTGACTTGTTTCTCTTTCTTACAAAGAAATCCCCGAGCAAACAATACTAACGATGTGATACGTTCCTTCAAGGCAAAATTATTTTTCGTGTCTGAAAGAAATGCTAAGTATGAAAATGTACAAATCTATATATTCTACTTATGATTATTGGTATTCATGCCGTTACTCTTTTCACAACAATAGCATCATTTTCCAAACTAACGTTTACGCTTTCATCAAACAGGTTCTTCAACTTCTTCTCAGCATCCGTAGACTTCTCGAATTTCGCATGGGACTGGATCAACTTCAAAGTTTTCTTACGAGCATCCTTGAATGATAATGCCTTCTTCTGGAAGCGAAATAAAAATGTTAGTATACTGTGTTTCGGCAGCAAAAAGTCTAGCCAATTTACCTCATTCTTTAGGACGTGCCGTAAAGCCAACTCCATGCTCTTCTTTTCGTCCTTATGTAACTCTTTTTCGCTCCACTGGGACAACTCTTCCTTCTTCTTCTTCTTCTTTTCCGATTCCTGTTTCTCTTCGTTCTTACGCTTATTGTTTGCCTTGTCCACGACAGGGGCAATGGTTGATGTGCTTTCCATTTCTTTTTGTTTAAGTTCGCTCACAAGGGACATAGGTTTAGTGGTCTGAGCACCGTTGTTGGGCTTTGCAGCATTAGATCCGTTGTTGTTTGCCTTGTTTTGCTTCTACATGGAACAAGGTTTATTCATGCTGAATCAATTCGAGAACTCAACGATGTACCTTATTCTTGTAAAGCGATTTCTGATACTTTTCTGCTTCGGAAATACATGACGTATGAGATTGGAAAGCTGTACCTTGGAATGTGGTGGAACAATCGATGCAAGTGAAAGTGGCATGACAACGTTGTCGGTGTTGCATGAGTTTGGGTTTCTTCACAACATCGCTACAACCGTCGCACTGGAAACTGCATCGGATATCTGGATCAGCTAAACATCCTATTTGCTGGGCCTTCTTACCTAACCATTATGTAAAATTCAAGAAGTGGGACCGAAAAAAAAGTCTGAAAAGGCGACCCCTTTCTGTGCTGGCAAAGCCACACTAATGTTTTAAAAGCTCTCTAGCAAAATGGCCAAAACTTTCTTCTACGATTGATATGAATAGATTTATTGAGTAGTATCTGCTGCATTGCTAGCACTTGCACTAGAGGAGGCAGCACCGTTTTCTTGAGATGTCTCTGGTGCTTTCTCATTCGTAGTAGATTTAGCTGCGATTTGCCATGCAGGAATTCCTGGGCGGCCGTTGGTATTGAAAGCAGCAGACAAGCGGGGCGATAATCCAGCTGGTGTTTCTGAGTTTGAGGTACTGGGCGTTGTGGCATTGGTACCCTGGTCAAGCAACGAGGATCCAGGGTTACCAGGACGACGACTGAACATGAGAGATTTTAAGGATTTGATTTCGTTCTGAAGATCGTTCAAGATCGCTGCCTGAGCGTCCCTGTTACGATCCAACATCTATAGCAAACCCTTTGATAAGTCACCCTGTTTCTGTTTGGTCTCACTCTCTCTCGCCTTTGTTTTACCTTTGGTACATATTCTTTCAAAGATTCTATATCTCCTTTCACGTTCTTAAACTCTTCGTCTCTCACAGCATCCCCTTCCTTTAAGTCCTTCAACACAGCTTCCAGACTATTTAGTGACTCATCCACTTTCTGGGATTGTTCGGTCACCGTTGCTAAGGCATCGGTAGTCTGATCTTTGATCTCTTTAAGTGCATCCTCCACTGCGTACATTCGACTCAGTATGAGTTATCGCATTTAATCCCTGCATACCTGCTTGGAACTGAGCATCTAGTTTTTCTTTGTCTTCTTCCAGCTCTTTCTGAGTAGGGACTTGGAACCACGGGCCAAAAAGTCTCTTTTAAGACAGTTAGTGTATCAATAGCGATCCCATACAAGTCTCTTACCTTAGCCAACGTCCACACACCATAACTCACACCACCGGCTAAAACGGCTGCAATGAAGATATCGCGCCAGTCGTATGAAGGTCTCGGTGGAACATGTGGCGCTGGCACAACTGCTCCACTGGAAGGTAATGGTGCAGTTGCAGCAGCAGTGGTTCCTGCTGGCGAGCCTGTCACGGTCGATTTACCATTTGACCTTGCCATGGCCTCCTCAATTTCTTCAGAAGTCATGCCCTTAGACTCCAAAAATGACACCTTTTTCGCTAATGGGGCCGACTGCACCTTCGGGTCGGATAAAAACGATACAGCAGACTTAATGAGATCTTCACGCATGTTGAGGAACAAGGAAAAAGGAAAGAAAACAAAATGTGGGGTATTTGGACAATTCGGCTGACAAACGCTGTGTTTTCACATGGATGGTCTATAATTTTAAACACCGACCATCAGCGGGCAGTTAGGAAGGCACACCTTTTTTTAAATAAGGGAGTAGGAACCGCCATAAACAAAGCATGAATCCTTGAGACCACATTTATGTATTGATTTACTGTTTATCGGAGGAGAGGAAGAATCCGGTAGATGTATGCTTCACGAGCCATCGCCATTTTTGTCGATTAAAATAAGCAATATCATTGGCCTACGGTTATCTAAGCATAGTTCGTGTTGATTAACTCTGCTTTTTACCTAACCAGACTTCAATACTATGGACTACAGCATCTCCAAAGCAGACCTAAACACAGAAGATGCGAAATTTTAGGTTAAGCCTGGCTCGATCGTGCTATTTCCGTCCGCACAACGTAGCCAACAACATTTGGTAGGAGGTACTGGTTTCGCTTCCTACAGATATCATAAGGAATGCAAATCTTACTTAAAGCCGCAAATAATCAAACCTTCAAGGATATCTGTTACCTAAAGCTTATAGCTTGTCTGTGCTGGTTTTGCATCAATCGGGTAGCTTATCCATCTTACTTTCGCATTATGTGTAACCTGTCCCACTTCCTTCCGTGACTTGAACTTGAAAATGACAATGATTGGTTAAAATGCGCGGGAATATCTCAGGATCGTGCCTTTCTCTTTCCCACACCATGTTGAAGACTCCATTTTTGCTCAGAAGCTGTCGTACCGCCTTGAACGTGTTGGGAAGACGCTCATACTCAAACAGACGCCTTGAGGGAAAGAACGTACTCATGTAATATCAGGCAAATATGCGTTTATAAAGAGCGACAATCGAAAAATGGCAATCCGTTGACGTATTGCTTTTACATGTGCAGTACAGGTGCGTCTGCCGGTATTGGCGAAGCATGCGCGAGAGAGTTTGCAAAGGAAGGATCCAATTTGGTATGTGCTTTGCGAACGAAAAAAATAAGTCCTTAGTTTGACTCTTCTTTTCCGCACGATATGTCTAGATTCTGGCCGCTCGTAGAGCTGACCGGTTGGAGTTGCTTAAACAAGAATTGTCGCAAAAACATGCTGGCATTCAGATCCATACTCTCTCTCTGGATGTCCGAGAAAAGAAAAATATCGACAAAGCCGTAGCTGAACTGCCTACCAAAGATGTTGATGTTTTGGTGAACAATGCTGGTCTAGTGATTGGCTTGGATCATCTCGATAAAGTGTCTGAGGAAGCATACGACACAATGTTTGACACAAATGTCAAAGGGCTTGTGTTCTTGACGCAAGCATTGCTACCTCATATGAAAGCCCGTCAAGCTGGACATATCATTAATCTTGGGTCTGTTGCTGGTAAGCGTTGAACAAGGCTACGTTTAAGTACGTTTCTATATGCTTGGTGCTATAGGCAAACAAAGTTATGCTGGTGGCGGAATTTACTGCGGTAGGCAATAAGAGCAGCAAAATGAGAAAAGAGGATTTATCTTTGTTGCCAGCTTCAAAATTTGCTGTGGAAGCTATCACTAGAGCTCTTCTATATGAATTGGTCGACACCCCAATCCGTGTCAGTCAGGTGTGCCCCGGTATGGTCAACACCGAATTCTCAACCATCCGTTTTGGCGGCGATAAAAAGAAAGCAGATGAAGTGTATAAAGGACTACAGCCCTTGGTAGGCCAGGATATTGGTATGTCTTTACAGGTTTACATGGTTTGTGTGGACTGTGCCTAACCGCAAACCTATTCTCCTATGACAGCTGAGCTTGTGACGTTTATTGCCTCAAGACCGCCGCATGTAAACATATGTGATATGCTAGGTAAGACAATGGCATTGTCTAATACCATTTATCAACTATTTTCCGCTATAGTATTCCCCACTAATCAAGCGGATGCACGAACGGTTCATCGTCGCACTTAAATCACTCTCAGATATGTGTATCAGGAATAAATCATTAGGAGGGTTTTTTTTATTTTAGCAATTATGAGTCGTTAAAACATTCCATAAATCCATACTGCTTACGCCTTATACAGAAGGTCAATAAATCCTGCCGCTACATCTTCAATAATGGCTTTGTCAGGTACGCTGGCAGCAGTGCCATAAATTGCGGCCGTGCTACCCTTTGCGCTTTCCGGATTTGCTACCAAATCGGCAACCACCTCCTTCAGATCCCTTACAAATTCATCTGCACTCTTGACCCAAGGCAGGGTTACCGAGATATGAAGTGCGGCAGGTTCCTGCAGGGCACTGAGATTCCAGCCTCGCTCCGATAGTTTGTCACCGACATCATAGACGTTCAATGGCTCATTCGCTCCAAATGCTACCACACTTGCAATAGGATCACCTTTAACGTGAAGCTGAGGAATGGATTCAATGCTATAAAAACAAAGATACTTAGTAACTGGATACTGTCGTAAATATCTACATTTACCCTTCCTGAATAATCTTTCTTGCACCAACGATCTTCTTGCATGAATCTAAGTAACCATCCTGTCCAAGCTTCATCAGTGCAGCCCAGCAACCTGCAATCAGAGCCCCTGGCCTGCACAATTTAGAAAAGGGAGTTAACTGCAAGTCATAAAATCCAATGAACCGCTAACCTTGACCCGGCAACGCTTGGAGATGCATAGATACCACCAGACCAATCTGCGCAGAGGAAATATTGATATTTGCGGATTGTCTTGTCACGATACATTACGATAGAAGAACCTTTAGCAGCAAAACCATACTGTCATATCTGTAAGCATGAATTTCTTTTCTGTATACGCGCATAAAGGTATACCTTATGTGTGTCACATGAAATTGAAGTGACTCCTTCCACACGGAAGTCAAAAGGTATCGTAGGAAATCCAGCCTTTTCCAGGAATGGCATTATAAAACTTCCCAGACAGCAATCGACGTGCAATCCGATGTTATGTTTCTTAGCGATCTTTCCAAGCGCCACGATGTCATCGGCAATTCCATGAGGGAAATTCACAGCAGAACCAGCAATCTAAAGGAGAAAGTTATAATTACTAACAATTACTTTGTTTTTTAGATTTAAAGTGGCCTTACCATAACTGTGTTTCTGGTGATAGCTTTTTCTACACGGCTGATATCCACTTTGTACGTCACAGGATCCACAGGAACGATAATCAATTTGATATTGAAATAGCCGGCTGCTTTCATAAATGCGGCATGAACTGTTTGTGGCACAATGCTAATGAGCTTCGGTTAATAACATGTAATATAGGAGGACGTATTATATCCGTACATTTCTGGATAATGGATGCCTTTCAAGTCTTTGTACATATCGCGATAGGCCTTACATGCCATGACAATACTTTCTGTGCCACCACTGGTCATTACACCGCAACCTGTTTCGGGGGCATTGTACATGCTGAGAACCATCGCTACACACTCCGCTTCCATACGACGGACACCAGGAAATACTTCCGGATGAAGGGGATTGGATACAGCGAACAATCTGTAAGCTTCAGCAAGCAGGTTGGTCAATTCTTCGCCACCATGATAGATGGTGCCTGATACTTTTCCTCCAGCCCAATCCTGCGCTTTCATATTTTGGAATCTACAGAAAGAGTTGAGCATGTTTGCCATAGAAAATCAAAGAGTGTCGTACCCTCGAAGATTCTCCAAAATCTGCTCATCACTGAGTCCATGCTCAGGCAGTACGTGATTGTGCACAACATTTCCCTCCCTAGAAGACATCGAATGTTCCATTTCTTGCAAAGTCTTATTCAGCTCTGCATCGATTTTGGCTTGCACAGAAGGAAGCCGACGGAGTTGCTTAAAGAATATCTGGTGCAGGAAATTCAATTATGCCTGCTGAAATTGACGGGACAAAGCTGGCAGACCACCCTTTACCTTTTTTACATAAGCTTTGAAATCTTTTGCTGTTCGTGCAGGTCCAACGACGACGATTCTCGAGTAAAACTTGCACCAGTAATGGTACAATACCAAAATGAACACGATGTTCTTGACGCGTGTTAGCATGGGGCTGTCAAGAGCAGCTTTGACTAATTGTGTAAGTTGAGAATAGAACGCTGGTCTGGATACAACGTTTGTCATGACTTTGTTATGAAGCTTTAGAAGAATAAGAAGAGAAAAATAGGAATGCAGTAAAAAGCAGGTGACAAACCCGAAAAGACGGAAGGTCACAAGTCAGGGTTTAATTCTCCGCGTCTGTAGTGTTTGGCTTATTGGGAAATCTGCATGCTGTTCCGCAACCAGAACGTTCACCCCATCTTCTATCAATCAACAATGGCATCATGTATAACGGGAATTCAAAATATTTCATGTGCAAGAGAAGAATAACGATAACCAATATATCCGTTCCGATATCTGGAAAATGTGGTACTAGAGTTCCGATTGGCATTTACAGGCCTTCCATTATAGTTCTTGTATATACTCTATCAGGTTCTTTTTCTCAGGTTTATTACAATCTAATCCAGTTTGTTCACGTCGACTTTGGAAATCCGCAATACAGTGTGTGTCTGTTTATGTTCAATCGTACGCTTGTAGTTCTTTCTTCTCTTCTTCTTGACGATCCTGACAAGCTTACTCTTTGTCTGTTCGATCACGGTTGCTGCAATGTCGTAAAAGGATTCATTGACATATGGAGATCCCTTTATCGTGTAGTCCTTGCTACCAAGTTCTCGTACGCGATCTAATCGGAGAACATCGCCGACCTTGACATCACGAAGACGATTAACAACGACCTTGTCATTCTTGGTGATCAAAAATGGTCGGCCAGCAATCTCCGCAATGGCATAGTATCGAAGCTGTTCCCGTAGCTTTGAAAGCGATTCCTTTGTTGTTGCATCGACGGTAACTGTATCCGTTTGCATGCCACGGACAAAGTCTATACAGCCTCAAACTCAGTTACTGAATGATTCTAAATCGCCTTCGCTTACATTTATTAGGGGAAGCCAATGATGAAGTGACAGCTACCAGAAAATTAGTTAGTCAATAGCTCCTCGTTCCTTTTCTAATTACCCCTTGCTGTGCATGTTCTTAAGGTCGCTATGCCTTTCAAAGCTGCCGAGAACATCTTTCGAACGAAAACAAGGCGATTCCCTTGTGAGGAAAACATTTTGGGTGAGGGCAGAAACAAGTCACAGTTCACCACCATGCGTCGATCTCCTTGGCCAAGCATGTAGGGCATCAATAGAGCAAGGCCCACCTATAAATGACATACATATCTTTCTTGCTGTTAAGCTCAAATGAATGTTTAGCGATTACTCTATGCACAATAGAAAAGCATTCGCCATAATTGCGATACGATGTCAGGCGTCTGCATGACCCATCCGACGTCAGCCCTGGTCCTGTATTGCTTTTTATTTTAATGCGCAAGAACTTTTATTTGATATAGTAGCGATTAAGGCTTACAAAAAGATCAAAAGCCCTATATCAGCCTTTTGCTGCGATAAGTTGGCAGAAGTGTAAACCGATGAGGGGTGATTTCAATGTCTCTCAAGCAGAGCACCCTTGAGACCTATTAGATAGTGTGATAGCGTTCCTCTCCCTACAGTAAGTATTACCGAAATGGGGCGTTTCAACTCATTGAGACCAATTCCTTAAATACAAACAAGAGCAGAAGAAAGCTTGTAACAGTATTATTACGACGGAAAAGAACCTTGTGTAAAGAGTGTAAGGCTTAAGGTTGGCAAGAGGATACAAGGTACTTCACAAGAATTTATCCATCTGACAAAAGTGAGACGTAGTTTGAGGGAATCCGTCCGAGTCGCACCTTGTCTTCTGCGCTCTGATGTTGAGCGATCCACCAGCCATCTTCATCCTTATGAATGATTCCAAGTACATCACCTTCTGCAAAAGAAAGCTCTTCATGGTCTTCCGCTACATAATCAAATAATGCGACCGCTATCAAACTGAATCGTTACATTTGCTTTCCAACAAAAAGAATAAAAAGAAACATGAATTACTTGCCATAATCAATGAATTTCCGCCTTGGATCCCGTTTTGGTTTTAGCGATGATAGGGGAGAGTTGTCGTGCTGTATCTGTCCATTCCGATTCATCATCGCATTGGCTTCTTGCGCTGTCCATTTGCCATTACTGTCCATACTGGAGCGACTGACTGTAGATCCTTGACCTGGGCTGGATGAAAGCGTAGAAAATGGGTCGAAGAATTTGATAGTTTCACTCGAAGTAGGTGTTGTTTGTAAATTATATGAACTAATAGTAGAAAAGCTTGGGCCACGCTTACGCAGTCGTGTCCCAGAAAGCTTGACCCTCGTCGGCTTCCTTGCGGATAGCTTGCTCTGGCTCTCCAACTGCCGAAGCATATTTTCAAGTTCCTCGTGGACTCCAGACACACTGTCTTGATTTATATCATCCGAATAGTTACGATGACAAGATTGGGCTTTATCCAGTTGCTGGTTTACTGAGGCCGCGTGTTCAGACTCTTCCTTTTCCGGATCAATGGTCTTCATCATGTTGTCATCTAGTTTTGTGCCGACGGTATCCAATTGTGCGACATATTGTGGTCGCGTAGTGGTCTGCTGGAGTGTATTGTAAATTGGATCCTCCGCAGACATAGGTGTATGTGCGTACAAGTCATGATGTTCCTTATCCGATGGCATCATGCTTGCCTCATCCATTAGGTTGGCTGCTGCAACGTCATTGTGTCTTATTTCGTGTTCATCTGCGGCATAGCCGTTGTTGTGTGCGGACTGATCTCGGTCTGATAGTCCATCATGATAGAAGTCAGTTCTCTCAATATTATTAACATCATCCCATTCAACTCCTTGTATTATCTCAAGTTCAGCAGGATCTGATTTGTAAGAAGATGTGGAGGAAAACTTGGGTTGGCTATCCCCATCATCACCATCATCCTCTTCTTCCTCGTCTTCCCATATCTCCATGCGTGCAATGGTGAAAACGGGCGTTTCTTGTTTGTTGTCCAGGATTTCAACCCTGAGTGGTAATTCAACCTGTGAGTGAATTGTGCCTTCTCTTATGGTTGAAGTAGCTCTCGACGATTGACCAGACGTGTTCTCTGCCTCTTGGTCTTTCTGCTCTGTTTGTGCTTCTTTATCACTAAGAGATTCTTGCTCATAGTTGGAAGAGGATTCTGCGCTCTCATTCATAGCATCATATTTACGATGATGACCGCGTTGAATGTAGAAGTTGAGGTAGTCGTTCGCGTCTGTCAGACGTACATTTACTTCTCTTATTCAGTATTAAATATGAACTTACTTGGTACTACGTTGCTACTGCCCTTTTCTTTAACAAAGACATCCAATTCTTGTACAGCATCAATATCTTTAGCCGTTGATCGCATGGTTTGCAGTGCCTAAATACAAATTTGCACCATTTAGTGATTGGTTTTAATGGAGCAAATCTATACTTGTCTCGAAGGCTGACAGCAGCCTTCAGTTATATACGTGTACTGTAATAAATTCTCTTTTAGAAAAGCAATCCTTTCGGTTTCTAAACGCTCAAATTGCTATTATACAATCAGACGATGATGCTGTGATCTTAAGGAAAACTCACATTGCAAGTGTCGGACCATCCATTGTTCCATTGACTGGAAACAATTTGCAGTTCTTTTATCGCCTCTTGATATGCATTATCTAACAAAAAGAAGTCAGCTACGTGGAGCTTGAGCAACCCATCCGATCTTACACAAGTTTTGGATAGTTGAATTGGCACGCATATACTGAGCACGTCGGTCTTTAGCTTGACTCTTTTGTATCATGTCATTTGCTTTGGCACACTCTGTATTATATCTGTCGCGGGCCTGTATAAGAAAGACGCGCACATTGTGAGTCGTTGTTATCCTTTGCTTAATAACAAACTCACGCGAAGAACGCAGTATGTCTGTATCAGATATGTTAGTGACTTTTACGTATATTTTATGAGGACTTACTTGCAGCTGGCGAGATTTGTATAACTTTTGAATGTCATTTTGAAGCTAAACTAAGTCTAAGTTGTCTACCACCAAATATGGAAGGATTACCTCTTTTCGCAAATGCTTTTGCTTGAGCAGCAAGTCACCCACGGGACTTGCCAGTTGGTCTTTAAGTCCATGCGATAGTTGTAAATGCTGCTGCGCAACTTCGTTAAAATGATGCTGGATACAGATTAAAGATTCTCGAATATGGCCGCTCTCACTGCCAGGCAATTTAAACATGCTTGCTATTTTGCATAGTCTCTTAGCATATTCCTCTTCTAGCAAAGCTCTACGCATGCCGAGTGAACATAACCGCCATAGGTTATAATGCTTATAATACCTTTCTTCATAGGCTTGTTTCACTATTTCACAAACAAGCTTAGCATCGCGCATACGTTCTACGAGGACACTAATGCCATTTCTCTCCTTGCTTTCCTACAATGATATAAATACCAATAAACCCAATGTCACGTAATTGTACCCAAAAATTATTAGCAAATGCTTTTGTAGACATTAAAAATTGATGAACAAGATATAAAAGAAGCAGGTTAGTTACAAATAGAGTCCCTGCTTATTTCGTTCTTATAGTTACCATAAACAGATCAGACGAAAACAACAGCATGACTTTACGCGGAGAAGTCACAGAGATCCAAAAGGAGTAAAAAACAATTTGTTCCGAAACTTTTCTGTCGTAAGAATGCAATAGGACTTACAGGGCTATTTAAGTGATGAGAGACTAGTTTTTATAGGTCTCGAAACGAACTTGAAGGCACCAAGGCTATTTTTTGGTTTGTATTCTGTGACAAATAGCTTGACATGTAGAAAAATAGAACAAAATTTTGCAATGAGCGTGAAGCAAGAATGCAAAAGTGTGGTGAAAACAAAACTAGAATAAGTCGATGCTAACTGCAACCGCTAGATCAGGCATCATCCAATTCACGCCGATTAAGTTATACTCAGAAAGCTAGTTCTAGTAGTCAGATTTTCGAGCAGTATCTTTATCTTGTAAGTAGCACAATGGACATCAGCTTAAATTTTGCTCTCAGCCCATTTCTTGTCAAATATCTGGATCGCTTTTTAGGTACACCTGTAGGCAAGAGAGTCTGTGCGACACACAGCTTATCCCTTTTTTTGGTAAACGTGACTTGACTTGTACTTGAAAATTTTTTTTTTGGCCAGCTATTTAAAAATACGCCGTCAACTTCTTTTTCACGCACTGAGCCTTCTTTCCGTTTACTGTTTCGGTTTGTTCGGTAAGTAACCTACTTCTTCCCCTTATTTTTTTTTTCTGTTTCTCTCTTGTAAGGGAACATGGGAGTGGAGGTTGTTTTGTGATGAGTCTATAGTTATATCCATTCTATGATATGTGGCCCACATCTCTTTGGACACCGGGATCGCTGCTCTAGCCTCTTTAGGTTCTCTGAAGTGTGCCAAGAGTAGTGGTTTCACCGTCTGGGAGATGGGGATGGAAGTGAATACCGTCGATGCAGACTGAGAAAAGCGAGAAACGTTCTGTTTTAAGCCTTTTTCGAATTGGATTGACGGATGGTAGCTTCCATCTTTCTGTTGGCTTCTAGGATTTAAAGTGACATCCTGAAAAAACTTGGGATTATATAATTTTGGAGACATTATCTTGATATTCGAACAGTATGAACTAATTTTTGCTTCAGTCTTTTTTATAGGCTTTTTGTTGTAGTATAGATAGTCTACGAAACGTAATAAAATAGATTAGGAAAAGATAAACTTTTGTGTCTGCATGAAGTGCAAATAATTTTCATTTGACTGTGGTGGGGTAAATGGTATGTTCATACAGGTGAGCGGGGGGATATGGCGTTTGCCGTGTCGATTACGATTGTAGAAGGAGCATCGATGCCTTGAAGCGAAGACAGTCGACGAGTGAAGAACTGAGCGTCTTTTACCACTCTGTAACCATATGAGCATACAATCTATAGCATTGAAAATTTACCTTGCTTTGCCTCGGTCGCTACTTATGGACAGCCCATTGAATTCTTGCGAAAGTTGAGTCGTAAAAGATTGAAATACTTGGGACATAATCAACTAATACAGAGATCAATGCTAGAGTACATAAATCGCGTGCTAACCTGTAAATCTCGCTGCTTGAGATATCTGTTAAGTACTTTGTGTAATGTCATAGTTTCTCTCACGAGAGTCTCCATGTATCCGTTTGCAGATTTGTTTGGATCGTCTTCTTCTTCCCAAGCAACCTCCTATATCCCATTCCGAATGAAGTAAGACAAACTGCTACGTCGTTAATTCCCATTGATGCTTACTTTCATTGCCGCGATATGCACAGAAAGACGTTCGTTCATGATACCCACTAATTTTGCGTGGATTTCGCTCTGATGGTCTTTGTAATCATTGACAATACGATCAAATTCGACGAGCAAGACTACATGCTTGGCTGGCATACGACGACGTAAACATTCCTTCAGAGAAGGAATCAGTTCAACCATAACACCGAGTGATTGGAGTGCCAGTGCTATCCAGACATCGGAACCAATCAGTTTACGGATATTTTAAGCTTATGGCGAATTACCCAGATGTTTAGCTGAAATGTTCTTTAGGCCCGCCGAGCGCATGGCACCAGCGCCTAAAATCACTTGGCACACACGCGAGTTAAACAGCTATATGGCATTGAAAGATGAATAAACAAACAAATTGCCGAAAACGTATGGCCGTAGAGATTGACGGATAATACCTTCAGTAATTCGACCAGTTTCTGCATGATATCAGTAGTCATCCCTTCAAGATTCAAAGCGCATCGAAGGTATTCCTCGAACATTTTGATAATCAAAAGAGTACATCCGACCACGAAGTAACTAGATCCATTCACAAACAATGACTTGGTTCGCTCTTCCTCTTTCTTTTCATCGCTATGCATTTCTGCAAATGATGAAATTCCTCCGTCACAGATACGATCTACAATTCGTTGGAAATCGGACGGAACCTCACTAGAGACCCATTGTTCGTTTTCGATTAACTGCGCTTCTTGCTTAATTCTCTCCATATGGAAATGATTTACAAAGGATTTTTGCTAGAGTAATAATAAGAATCGTGCTTTTTAAGGGTTTAAAGCCACACATTACCTGTGAAAGCACGGTTCCCCGTAATCCGAAACAGGTACGACCACAGTAAACTTCGCATTGTTGGATAAATATCTGCATGACGTTGGATAAACGGTAGAAATCGGTAGGGTTCAATACAGCATTTTGGTCACTTCGGTAGCTGATCATTTTGCCGCATCGCACATGGGCAAGATCAGCTGCAGCAAATACTATATCAGATGATTCCTTTCTTATCGTGGCTCGAAGTTCCTGTAAGGATCCTTGCAGTCCGTCTTTGGAAAGTCGATCCACACAGTCATCCGTCAAGCGGGATATGACTCGCTCATATACTGCAGCCCGTTGAATCACTTCCGTCAAGACAGCAAAAAGATTAAGAAGCATCCGGAAAAATGAGTTGAACGGCATTGATTTGAGTAACTTGGCTAACTGGTTCTGGCTATACATGGTGCGTGCATACGCCCGATGAAGTTAATGTTTCGTGTCAGATACACTTGTTTTCTTTACCCAACATCCGCATCCTGAGCCGTAGGATATTGCTACAGTAAAGAGCAAAGCTTCAGCAATTTTTTTTTAAATTCCATGAATATTTTCCTACCTTCCTCACGAGGTCCTTTACTTCCACTAGGAGTCTTTCTTTGTATCCTTGCAACGTCGTCATGATCATCCCTGTACGTAGCAACCCCATCGCGCTAGGCATTAACTTCTCCAGTAGTTCTTTCTCCTTGTCCAAGTCAACAGTCCATTCTCGGTCTATAGATTCGTCACTGCTATCCCCCACTAGCCTCTTTTCGGCTAGTTCCATATCGATAGTTTCCATTTTATAGCTCAGGTCGGAGAGAAGGATACTCAAAAAGTCATGTTGCATCATGATTCCTACTGTCTTTTGTGTTTCTTCCAATTGGCTAGAAAAATTAACAAGTGCTCGGATAGCCTTGAAATCTACAGAGTCGTTTGATCCCTCTAGTGCCAAACGTGTCTCATCGATCAAATCCAACGCAGCAAAATATTCTCCTTGGCCTAACAGTACTTGAATAGTAGATTGCACAGATCGGATATCGTGGATAGTTTTGATGGTATCATATAAATTTTCAAGGTTACGTCGCCGGACTTGTAATCGAATCACGTTCAGACCATCTTTGCATTCGGTGTCTTGTATATGCTTCATCTTTTGCCGGATACTATGAATTTGCGAGACGCAATCCACTGTCTGCTGATGCAGCGCTTGTAGATTGGACAAAGCTTCAAAAAAGGAAGATGAACGGTTTTCAATTTCTCGGATCAAATGGACTTCGACTGTATCCAAATAATAAGAGAGCTTTTCTTGAAGAATACTATTGGTTGAAATCGGAGGATTGGGTCCACTGTTACCAATTATATCTGCACCTTCACACACTGCATCAAAGGTTCGCGGGTCTTCCAGATAGAATTCTGGCTCAAAAAAAATTGGAGGGACGTTCTCGAGCATAGGTAGTTCTCTTGGTGGTGGGGAAGGACGATCATCTACATCCAAAGTGAGACTTTCGGAAGACAGTACGTTTTGTGGAAGACTGTATGGATTGCGGCTGCTTCGACGTTGATGTGCTGGCAGAGACGATTCATCCACTGCCTCATGGAGATTGTGCAGCGATCCATATGGCGAATGAGTCGGCGACATAAGATTATCTTCCTCATTCAATTTATTATACTGATATCTTTCGAAGGCAGGTCCGATATGCTCAAGGTAACTCTCAAAATCAGATGGTTTAATTCGAGGTATGTAGGCATGACTGACAGGTGGAATATCGGCTTTACCAGGCTTGCTTGCTGCTTGCGTTCGCTTGGCTGGATCATTCAAGACACCTACAATAGCATAAAATAAGAAGACCGAGACTTTTCAATCCATTTTTTATACCTGAAATAGCGTTAAATCCGATGTCGCGAGTCGTCCATGGAAGTGATGTTTCGCTCATGGTGCTAAAGCTGGAATAGTTAGAATGCCGCCGGGTATGTTGTCCATATATAAAGCGATGATTGATTTGTCGACCGAACGATGAAGCCGAACGAATGGATGGAGGTCGACTAGGCGGAGCAGGAATGTAAACGTCGTCGCGAGGCAGAGATCGGTCTCGTCCCATAGGTCGAGAAGTCAATGGCATTGTATTATTAGTTGACGGGACGAGAGTGGCAAGCTTTGAACCCACTTGACGCACATTGGGCGTTGGCAGGTCTCTTAGGCCATCACCGTTTTCTCCTGATGACGGCACGTTCGCTTGTTGCTGCATTGAAGACAACCGAGAGGGAAACGAGTGCAAACCACTGATTTTTTGAAGTACCTTCATTTCTCGGATAGGGTCGGAGATTCCCAAAATGGATATGACCCTTTTCGCTTTAAAAATTTCGGCACAATGGCACTTCTCCAAATGATGAATATAAATTCCATGTCGAAGACAATCATATAGGTTTTGTTGATGAGGGAAAGGATTTAGGCAATGAATATTGCAAAGTACATTGGCAGTAAATGTGCAGGGAAACTAAGACCCAAAGATTGCAGACCTACAAACCGTTGGTTTAAACATGGCATAAACCGTTTGATTAAGGGCAAGCAAACGTGCTTTTCTTTTATGTTTTTCTATGTTAGTCCTTTTATAAATCCAACGCTCTACTACTTTGCCGCAGAGATAAGATGTTTGGAAGCAGGAGACTAGGATTCCAGGCGTCGCCATTCGCATCAACCAAAACATCTGTCCACGCTTTTTGGACGACTTAACCATTTTAGAGCGGGCACGAGACGTACAGCTTCAACCCAGACACTACTTCCTGAAAATTTTGGCATATATGTTTTGTGTTTGATGCGATTAAAATGTTCGAGACGTTCCATATCGTCGTCAAGCGTGGCCGGAAACATGTCCTTATCACCTGTTGTTTTGGACGTATAATGCGGAAAGGTGCGACGACGGACCACATGACTATCTGTTGTTTTCCTTGTTAGCAGGCCATATAATGTCTGAGTCGCTGCAGGTGCAGACTCTGAACTTGTTCGGTTTGGGTGAGGAGGATCCACACTGAGTACATCTTCCAATCCGTCTGAATTAAGAAGTCGCACTAGAATCCTCTCCAGGTATAATAGTAATGCTCTGTTTGTGTCACGCAATACTCTGATCTCTTCATTAAGTTCTGGAGTAGGCATAATAAGTTCACGTAAGAAAACGAGCTGGGTCAGTACCTTGGATCGTTCTGTTTATTCCGTCATTCGCTGCCAAACCAAGCTCTGTTGCCAGATTAAGGCTGTTATCGCTAACAGTTCTCATCAGCTGAACATCGGAATCGGAAGTTATGGTATGCCGTCCATCATGTTCTTTGCCATACTTTTGCCAAGTCAGTACCTGCTATGGCAAAAGAGAAAGCAAGAATTGATTACCTGCTGAACTGAATTGGCCGCCCATGTTCCGTTAATTGTCTTTTCTTGTAATAAGATTTTGTATCCTTCATTTTCCTCCATTAAGGACTGATTGAGCTGATTTATACCACTGATTTCTTCTTGTAACTGCTCAATTCTCTGAGACTGGACCTGGAGTTGTGATGTCTGCTCAAATATTGTTCTGTTTTGTCTTTCCAGATCGTTTTTAAGATGGGCTATATACTTGCCATATGACTTTGATGATGATTGCGCAAGTTTATTGCCCTGATAAGGAGATTCTTCCGGATAAGTAAAAGCACCATAGTGTTCATTTCAGTATTCAATTGCTTGTACTATTTTCTAATTCCGGCATACCTGTGAGCATATGGTCCACTATAGTAGGCGATCTTCCGACTTCAATAGTAGGCGATCTCCTGACTTCTCTACGCCGTACTATTCTTTGTGCTTGACTACTAGCATTTAATGAACGAATTTCATCATTAAGCTCAGCTTCGCGTTGTTGCCACTGTAACCGTTCGTTTTCGAACGCATAATGCTGTCATACTTCAATATTGGGCATGCAACTAACGCTTCGTGGACAGGATTTACCTCTTGTTCCATTTTCTTTTCTACGTCTTTTTTGCTTTTCAAAGATTGCTGAAGTTCCTTCTGTAATCGTGTCAGTTCTTGCTCCTGTTCGTATATCTGGAGTTCTAGACGCTCCTGAGCAGCGTTGGAGATATTATTCTGATTTTGTATCGTCTGCTTTCACTCCGTTATTAATGTCCGACACAGACCAACTTGCCTTTCGCAGATAGTCATTATCTTTATCTTGCCGTTCTTCACGTTGACAGCTCTCTTCGACTTGTCTTTGTAACTAAGAAATATGAATTTGCCGAATCATTCTAGCGGTTTAAAGTGACATAATGGGATGACACTCACTTCCAAATTCTCGTTATGTTTCTCTTCGAGCTGTTGTTTTAATAATTGGATAACAGAATACAAGTTGGCATCGGTATCGGTGCTCATAAGGAGAAAGTCGAAGGAAATAGAAGGGATGAAAAAAGAAAAAAAAACTAACATTGGCATGTAAGCCAAGTTGCAAGGGTAGGTGCACTAACCGACATGGAATAATTGGCTTTATCTATTTTAGGAATGGAATAGGAAAATTACCAGAGCAGTACGAACCAGCGTTCAGAACGCCATGATTGCGTTGGATACTACTATGTAGCAATTCCGGTCACAAAGAACGAGCATGCTCATCAGTGCAGACTGTCTGGAACTTCACATAGACAGAAACTACTTATTAATCGAATCAAGACTGAGCATTATGAAAGCTACTTCAACAAATGAGTCTTACAGCTATAGAAACTATTGGTAATTTGCCGTACAGTGCTCTTATATTACTTTCAAGTTCGTCTCATTAGAAGAAAGAATGAACATGCAATACTAAAAGATTGTTTGTCGACGAATTAGCTATTGGACTAGTCCAATCCATTGTGTCAGAGCCTGAGCGACAAGTTTTCGAGAAAAGGGGTTCAATCAAAGTATTTAAGGACGATATTAAATACTGTATTCTTTGATTTGTATATTTCAGCCTATAGAGGACATTTCAACTTTGTTGCTTCCTTATCACGTCACCTCGGTAGATTTTTCGTTAGCATACGAGTCCCAAGGGTTAAATATGTCAAAATACAAGAGGCAGTAATAGTGAACTGAATAAAGATGGATCCACTTCCTTGGTATTGGTTAACAAGTTAATTTCATGTTTTTTTTTTTTGATTCAGCCAAATAGAATCATGAAAAAAATAATACACAATACTGATAATGACATGTAATTCAAACACTACGTCTGTACAAAGACCTATCCGGGCCTTGCTCAGTCAATGCATTGTTCCCGAACATGTCTTCAATTTTAGCAGCAACAGTTTCAAACTTCTCGGCATCTAATTCATGCATAGCAGACAAGTCTCGTTTAGTCGCATCCATGGCACTTTTGTTAAGTTTATACCCAAGTGCAAATAATGGATCGTCGTAGGTTCTTGGACCTTTGGAGAAAGAGAAGCCGCGCTCTTTGTCTGCAGATTCTTGCTCTTTTTCTTGACTATGCGATTCTTGTTGCTGTTGTTGTGTTTGCCAATTGGATGATCCTGCGTGCCTTGCCTATGATTATATAGTTGGTTAGCTGATGGGCAGTGGGTATCATCTGTTAAGAACATACCTTTTGCTCAACCGACTCCCAAAGTTCATTGAACGATTTCTTCAAATTTTCATGTCTTGTATTGTACTCAGATTGCATTTCAGCGTTAGATTGTCCTCGCATCGGATCTGGTCGATCGGTCGGCTGAAGTGCATCTTTCGTTGATTTCTTTAGATTGTCATTTCTTTCCTCATACTCGGCTCTTAAATCTGAAAGTAGTACTTATATCAGCCTAAGTGATGGAAAGCGTTCTTATGGCTAACACGTACCAGTATCTGTCTTGGACTCCATATTGTTTTTGATTTGTACTATAACCCGAACGAGTGCAATTGTTATTTATATAATATGATGGCATAAATTGGTTTCAGGTTTGATTTCGAGCTCAGCGCCATTAGACTTGCAAAGATATGCAGCCAGAGCGCTAAAAGAAACAGCTTCGCAAATTTACCAATTAGCTTTGCCTGTTATATGGTAGGTAAGATCCGTCTGAATCCGTAGGTTTTGTGCATCACTTCAAAGGGTACTTTTGCACCAACAAACAGAAGATCCTTTTCATATTGTAGAGTTCAGTTCTAAGATAGCGTAAAATGTCGGTGAAAACTTTATTATTTGGAAAATAACCGGGACTGCGGCATTATTAATATGTCCACTCTGGTTCGTTCCCGTAGCAAAAGAATTAAATTTTGCGGCCAACGGAAAGAAAGGAAGGTAATAAGTCAAAGATTAAGGAAGAAGAGGGCGATAGAGGGAATGGGAAACAGAAGAAAAAGAAAGGGAAAAACAGAAATGAAGGTCAAGACACAAGCAGATAGGGAGAGAACGAAGTCTAGAAAAAGTAGGATGTAGAGTCAATGTTTGGGAGCAATAGCCCGTACGAAATTGATACCAGGAGTGCATCTGTTTAGTGTGTTGCTGTAGAAGTTTCACGGTGTATGGCAGAGGCAATCGAATCGTAATAAGATATTGCAAAGGTTTAGCTATGTAATCTTTCAGTAGATAATGATGCGCGGCTGGGCGGGGAGCGTAAAATGTGATTCAGTAAATAGTAGCTCAAGATGGTGTCTGAGGCCATCCTGATGGGAAAGGTGACGAATCGACAAAGCTAACTATAATGTAGTTATTCATATCGGTCCGATTATTTTATCAGCCAGATATAAACGAAATGACTGTTGCATGGACTGAAGACCTTCTTAACAATTCTGTTCAGTCTACTTTATCACTAAGACAAAAATCTGATAAGATGCTCCGTTACTTTCCATACACATCCTCTGGAGCCACTAACAACATTTCTAGATCCCTCTTACATGCCGAGCGTACGCAGTGTTGTCATTGTCTTAATTTTTCAGCGTCGTACGCAAATATAACAGTAGTCTCGGTTGCTTTGCTTACGTTTCTGCTTGGTGCGCTTGCCAAAGAACTAGCGTGAAGCACTTACACATTAACGAATTAAACGCTTATGCTATTGCCGCTTTATTACAAAGTCACTTCCCTTTAATACAAACTATACCTGGAAACTAAGGACTGAATCAAGCATGTTGATGTCCATAATCGACCATGAGAAATTACTTAATGTCAATTGGTTCTTAATGCATAATCACATGTCAAACTACTATGTCAAGATCTACTTTGGATTCTCCGAATATCTCGTTTTAATCTCTGATCTTCGTTCGGTCTGGTTTGAGCGCGGTGATGCGACTAGGATCATCGAAAGAGCGCAAAGGTTACGCTTCGAAGTAGAAACTGCTGCTCAAGTATCTTCTCTTCTGCGGCATTTAAGCAAGTTTTTTGATGACCCGAGTAAATGCCGTTTACAGATGGCAGATGGCAAGGTAGATCTGACAATCCGCAATTACTGCCGTTTTCTCTTACCATTTTTAGGTATCCATCCATTGCGATAGTCTCACAGGTGTAATGGGGCTTTACTGGCCATTTTTGTGTGAACCCCTTGATAAGGAAACAGGAGATGAATCGACTCTTGGAGGACCTACGGTGTTGTACGAGCATTTTATCTTACCTATGATAACGGTGGCCAATGCGACTGCCAAGGTTATTGGTGCCAACTTGATAGGTGCAGCCGAACGACGAGAAACGCTTCCAAGCTATACACAGAACACGCAGACACTTTCCGCATCTCAAATGACACAATCGGCAGGTTTAAACCGACATTGCATGAATGCCTATATAAAGCGATACTCACTTAACAGTTAGTTAAAAATACCCAAGACAATAACATCGATATTGAATGTCATATCGAAGAAAGTTTATTAAAGGTACGGCATGGTTACCTGCGCTGTCCAGATCTAACGTTGTAATAAGACAGCACCAGGCTATAGTGAGCGTCAACCACCAGCACTGGAACCATCGTGGTTGCGATGGCTTGGCATGGTTACGGGTGAAGCCGCTGATAGATACGAAGGTAAGTAGGAAAAGCACTAGGTTCATGTCAGCTGATGAGAAAAAAGCGGAGCCTACAACATCGGAAAGAATGAAACCAGAACGACACGCGCTGTCGGGTAGTCCGTTACGTTTGCTTGTCCATCACCCTCCTCCCTCACGTGTGGCTGCACAAGATACTGTAGAAGATCTATTAGTAAGCGGGAACTGTTAGGTTTCTTTGTCTTATTGAATGTGCGTTAGGACGATGAAGAGAAGGAAAGGTATAGGAAGCAAGAAATGGAGCAAGAACTAGAAAGGAAAAGGAAAACCCAGAAAAGAAAGCGATTGTTTTAGCCAGCTTTTACTGTCTAGTCGTTTAATCATTAAGTAAGGTGTATGTAATGCAAAAATAAAATGTGGAGAAGCAATAACAGGGAATATGAAATGAGGACACTAGACTACAAGATGAAATAGGTAGAGAAAATGACAGATGAGAGTAGAATATTTTCTAATAGCCATCTGCGCCTAAGGGCTGAGATACATCTGTAAGCAAGGAAGGTATGTCATCGTCACAAACTGATTTGGTAGAAACTCGAGATAAGTTGTTCACGATAACGGATGGCGTGTAAAACTCATGCTGGCCAGACTTTGTTGTTAGACAATCAGAACTAGGTAACCGGAATGTCATGATATCTTCATCCAGATCCAACCAATGATCCCGTTTGACGTCGGGCGATGGAGGCATGTAAATGCCTGAATCATCGATGGTCGATAGTTTATAGACTTCTTCTTTGGAGGCTTCCCTGAGGGCCACATTGGAGTATAGGTATTCTGTTGATACTGCCGGCTGTTTCTTGAAGTTGAACGAAGGTGAAGAGATAAACAGTTTCCCAGGAGTCGGTTTCTTAGGAACTTCTTCTTCTTCCTTAGCAGGGCTCGCAGCAAGTGGTTCCACCCCGGTCTTATTGTTCCGTTGCCAAAACCTGACAGGCTTGAGTAAGGATTTATACTTGGATTCTTGTTGGTGAGGAACGTTGACGACGGTTGCAGAGGCTGACATGACTTGGAATGATGGTTGGGATTCTATGTGAATTATAACTGATAAAAAGAGAGGAGAGATTCGACAATCAAAAAAATTACGCTGCTATTTAAGGAGTTTGCCGATGGAAAAGAAGAAAAAAAAAAGGAAACGAAAACCCGATTGAAACCTTACCATTGGCAGAAAGTCATCAACCACGAAAATAGGTAAGAAAGGTCCGATCATATTCTGACTCCAATTATGGCGTCAAGTGCTCACGACCTGGGAAAGAATGAAACTGCTTTTGGAGTGTAATACACGGCAAAATAATCGGTACTATAAGTTAGGGTGGGAGTATCCTTTAGCCACTGTACATTATTTCCCAAAAATTAAAGCCGTATATAGCAATTTCACTTGGCACATTTCGGAAAATGGGGCTTGACGGTAACAAATTCATATTAATTATCATATTATAAGAGTTCGAACTGACCAATTTTACATACCTGTCAAAAAACTGACGACGCCATAGCCATCTTTTTGCCAAGCGAAATGCAAGATGCATATATAAATTTCGATTCCAATGGACAGAGACTTTGATGTTCGTAGTTTGCTGAAATTATTTTTGGGAAATACTGTATTAGCTGAGCACTGATCATCCCTCGTCACATCGCTGCGTAACGCCAGACATTGCATAAAATACCTAACGTCATCGTGGTCCCCAGCTGTACGACGTTGCCAAGACAATGCTTTTGTGGTGAGCATTTTCTCTTGCTGCGTACAGTACAGGATGTGTTTGAATTGCAGACTAGCCCCATTGTTCCAGATATATTCAATGGCGCACGTCACCATCCAACAAACTGTTTCACATACCTTGGTTCCTAGTACGAATATTTTTTCTATTCAAATGAAATCTTCAAGTCTTTCCCACTTGCCCTACTTGCCAAAGCAAGAATAGCAGGGTTTACTGATTGTCCTTATATTGCAATTTTTGATCGCGAGTGACAGCCTTATCTAGGTATAGCCTTACATGGATTATGTCTCCCAACCGTTTAAGTGTTAGCTAGTATGAGAAATAAATAAGTCGGCTAGTATTTCTGCAGATATCTTTCTAAATCTGCTGTTCATTTTTACTGCCAATAGTCAGGCAATTGGCCGGAAGACGAGAGAAATCTTACCCGAGGTGGTACAAATTGATTTTTCATCCAGAAACGGAAGGATGACGTTCCAACATCAGCACAATGGATCGTCATTGGCGCCACTTTTTTCCACATCTGCAGTTCACGGTTAAACGTTTTGCTTCCACCCACGCCATGATTACCCTGTACGCTGTTGTAAATGTTAGTTAAATAAGTGACGATGGTAATTTATCGGTTAGTAACTCATAATCGCTCGGCAATTCGTATAAAGAGATCTATTACTGCAGTGTTTGGTAGTCAATTTTTAACCAGCGATAGACACATGGCAAGTGGCATTATCAGGATTAATTGTCGCGCTGTAACCAATCTGTGCTCATAGCCTTCAAACATGCACGAAGGGGAATTATTCGGACAAAGAAAATATGGCCTCCCAAGTTATTGGAATGCATCACTTTATTTCCGCTGCAGAAGCCCACAGAAGACTAATGATAGGTGCCGAATTTGCTGAATGGTTGAAGGGAAGAAGCTTATTTGTATACTCTCACGTGAAATTCGAAGGTCTTGTTTCACGAGGAACGGATAACCGCACCCTTTACAAAAGCCAGCACGCGTATTTTCAGGCCAATCTCATTGGCCACGAGAATTAGGGGATCGCCATGAAATACACCAGATAACGTTTTCTATGGAGGGTAATTGGTTTTCATCGATCCTCTCTATACGAATAAAGACCAAACTCAGAGCTTGGGTGTGCGTTTATCTTCATATTAGCAGCCGAGGATGATTCCCACGCACATTTTTTAATTGGTTGCTTTAATTTGATCCCCATGATCGTACATATTGAGTCCTATGAGCAAAGCGTATCGGCGATTACTAAGGCAACCGCTTTTGATGTATGGGATTCTATATTCGGAAAGTGTATACATTTCAACGTTCTAATGGAGTCAGTTTAAACAAGCAAATGATCGGTCTTCGGTTTAGAAAGATATAATTGTAATTTGTAGTGTTTAATGAAATGTCTAACAGTTTCAGTGTATTTTTCATCAATTAGCAATAAAATATCTCGCATATATAATACGTTAGCTGGCGTTAATAGGTGGCCAAGAGCACCGAGTCCCGTGTGCTCTGAAAAACAATGAGAAAACTTATTGGCGTTTATACTACTTTTACACCGTTTTTTCCTTAATTTTTTTGTGGTCTATTATTTGTATCTTATTTTCTAAAGAACGCCCTGTTTTGTTTTGGAATAATGATTATTATCTTCTCGCGACCTGAAGTGGTAGAAGTCGAAACATGGCCCGAATTTGCAACTCCACAAAACCTTGTGACGGTGTTTCTGTCGCAGACGGGGTACTTTTTGCGTCCGCTATTGGAGTGTTCTGAGTCAGGCTGTCTTTTCTCTTCTTCCCCGTCCTCCTCATGATTTCCGTTCTTTCTTCCCCCAGTAATAGCACGAACAACACTTCCACTACAACAGTTGGTGCAGATGCACAAACTATTGCTTCGCTTACCTCGACTTGCTCATCTACCAATACAGGCACGCCGACAAGTATCCCCAGCTTACGGCGACGGAGAGACAAGCTGTTCTTATCGCATATATTCCATTATCTTACTTTAGTCTATGAATACGTATTTTCCCTCTTCCATATGCGCCGAAAACTCATTGAAGCACCCAAGACAACCACCTCATATTCCTCCTCAACCTCTCACCTGTCTCCAACGACTGACCCCAAAAGGGGCAACGCTACAAAATCAGTACCTACATCCAAAGCCTCTAACAAAGCCGCGCTTCAATATTATAAAGGAAAAACATTGGTACTTGATCTGGACGAGACGCTTGTACATTCTGTCCGTCTTGGATCAGAAGATACCCTGCAAGTGAGCAAGTCTATCAAGCACAAGAAAATAGAAGTACAACATGACAGACAAAGTTTATTATACGAGGTCTATAAACGACCGCATGCGGATTTTTTTCTTAAAACGGTAGGATCAGGATGCAAAAAGCGAAGGTTTTTTAAGAAAAAAGACGAATGATTTCTTATTGTTCTTTTCCCTTTATTTTCAGATCAGTCAATGGTATAAAGTCGTCATTTTCACTGCATCGATGGCAGAATATGCCAACCCAGTAATTGACTGGCTGGACCAGGATCAGAATCTTATTTCCCAGCGCTATTTCAGACAGGTAAAAGAATAAATGCGGGGAATGGGGCTAGCGGGCGGAGGGGAGGAGAAGTAGACCGCAAATTTTGGGGGCTGTGAATTTCTCACCATCTTGAACCATACATATAAACAGGCTTGCATCGTACGCAATGGCAATTTTGTCAAAGATATCTCACTAGCCGAACCTGATCTAGCCAAAGTATGTCTTGTGGACAACAGCCCTGCTGCGTTTGAGCTCTTTCAAGGTAAAAATACTTTGGCAACCCGTGATCGTTTTTGGGGAGCGGTTATATCATAAAAGGAAAGAAGAAAACTGACTGCATTTATATAGAAAATGGCATTTCCCTTCCAGGTTGGATTTCAAACCCCAACGATGAATGCCTTTTAGATCTTCTACCGCTGCTAGATGCGCTGAGATTCACAGCCGATGTTCGAAGTATTCTGAAATTGCGACAAATGGGCGCTGTTTGACAGATTAAAACATACTTCTTGTGTCATCTTGAGCAGGAGCTTTTGTGGAGTAATTGATCAAGTATTTGCTGCAAATGCATCTCTTACCGTAACAAACAATGCATTATTAACTAACCATGCAAAAGGAAAAAAATCCATAAAAGCCAACTTTCAAAGGTAGAAATAGCTCAACTCATAAATGATCTTTAGCATGGGAAAAGGGACAAGTTAATTATTCCTCCATCATGTGAATTAATACTTATAATATTGCAGGCCAGAATTATAGATGATATTTTCCTTAGTATACTCGTTGCAGCTAACCTCAACCTGTTCTACTGTCAGAGATAGACGCTTTTGATCTACAATAAAGAAAACGCTATGCAGTGTAATTTCCGTTGTCAGAATACGCATTGCATCTGTTATTATTACAGATGAAGTTTAAGGATTGGTTTGTAGGCACTTACATATGACAACAACCAACGTAAATTACTGCGAAGCTTTTACTTCCCAATTTATCTATTTATGAGCTCTAACGTATAATAAGTACTTCTAATCTTCGAAAAGACTCTGATACAAAAGTCCGTATTTGGAGCACAAACTATGTGTAGAGAACTGTAAGGTAAGACAGCTAAGATATCGCCAAAAGGGGGGGGGCTCTACCGATAGAATCGAGTAATATCCAAGGTACTCGACTTTTTCTGCTGACGTCATTCTTAGTCCAAGCAATTGGAACTATTGCCCCCGCACAAAAAATCGTAGCGGCAGCGCTCGGTTGCTGTTGTGCTCTCTTTGCTGCCTTGTTTCTTTACACCCCACTCTTCCAGACCATGTTGGCCACTCGTTCTATTCTTAACACCATTGCCCAAAGTAATGCCTCGAATTTATGCCTTGTTTCAGTTAAATATTGATAATGTGCTGTCTTTCAGATCCTGCAACACGCACCGCTCTCTTCAGAAACGCGGCCATTACACCCGTAGGCGTTAGGTAACTACCCTTGAACACTTCTGCCGAACTCTTGTATTTATTTTTCCTTGAAGACGTTTCAATGCCTCGCCTTCGTCGCAGGAGCAGTGCGCTGCCGCCGAATCCGAATTGTTGCGCCAACAGCGCAAGGTCCGCCCCGTTTCTCCCCATTTGAGCATTTACCAACCTCAGATCACCTGGTACTTGTCGGCAGCTCACAGAATCACGGGTTGTGCTTTGGGTGGTGGTAATGCGTAAACGAAAGATAAGGGAGGATAGTGCGACTCAATTGTATTGCATAGCTTTCTATGTCGGCGCCTTGGCCTACCTTGCCGCCCCTGCTATGGGCATTGCTGTTGACACTGCTAGTGTCGTGTCCACCGTCGCTGCCGCTCCCGTTGCTGCCAAGATCTTGGCCAAGACCACCGTTGCTTTTCCCTTTGTTTTCCATGGTCTGAACGGTATCAGACACTTGGTAAGTGACGCATAGCACGAGGAAAATTTAAAGAGAAAGGAACAAGCGATTTATGTTTTTGTGCTAGGTTTGGGATGCGGGTAAATTCATCGACATTAAAGATGTGTATAAGACTGGCTATGCCGTCCTTGGTGGAACTGTCTTGGGCTCCTTATACTTGGCTTCTTTGTAAAGTTGCCTCTGTTAAAATAAAGAAAAATCCCGGAAGCATGTGAAAATTTCGCTAATTTGCGGGAAGGAGAGCATCCGGGTTTTTGTAGGACATTTTGAAGCGCGAGCCGACGGGAAGTCTTAAAGGGTAGTACATTCTGCCCGATCGTCATATACTGGTGATGTAAAGGCTTATAACCTTAAAGAAATGTGAAATGAGCTCGACTTGCGAAATACAGCAATCGAACATGACGACAAAAGGCTTCTCTAAAAGGGAAATCAGCTTTCCATGCCGCATACTTTGCCTTACCAGCAGCATCAGTAGATAAGAATGAATGTCAATTTAAATTACTGTACTTCGTTCCGACATTAAAACGCGAGCAGTCATTAAGAGGATCATAGGTATTATGTACGTACGTTGCTTTGGATAATCATTTATCCGCCCTTATTGCCATACACTTCAACTTGGTTGGTCAATGCAGTTTTTAAAGTTGGCCCGCTGATATGGTCAAGCAGCGAGCAGATATCACACGTATTCATCATAAGTACGCAAAATAATGTCATACTACACTAGCTACAATAAAAACTCTTTCCTACCACAATGCCGTCTGTTCATTTCTTTTCTTTTTATTTAGCGCGAGAACAACACTGCATCGGCTTTTGGTGCCTGTTACAATGAATACTGGACGAAAATGATTTCAAAGCAAACGGAACAACGATTGTAGAAGCGCACTTTGGCAGCTATTGAAAATTGTCACGATTCCACCATGACCGCCGTTAAACGTGGAGACGAAAAAGAGAGTTGTTAGAGTTAAAGAGATGAATTGCACCATAAAATGCTAAGCTTTCTTTCCATTCTTCTCAGACTTGTAGCGAAGTTACTGATATTGCCGGCGATTATGATCAATAAGCGGGTCCAAGTAGTTCTTCTAAAGGGGTCAGGCAAGATGCGGGAGCCGGTACAAGGTAAGCTAGAGAAGAGAGCGATCACGACCAAACCAACCCAAGTAATATTGAAAACCAACACGATAAAAATGGTAAGACCCAAACGTCAGATACGGGGTGGCCACGTATATTAAATACTGTTGGTTTCTTAATCAGAACTAATAGCTCAATCAACAGTAGCTGCCGAAGACGTCTTCAAAGATCGAAATGAATTACAGGATCTCTCGAGATCTTTCGATCCTGCTAATTTGCTCCGGGTAATCGATCTGACTGTGGTGGATGTTGCCAATACTGTGGAGAATCAAGTAATCATCTTAGGCTGAAAAGCTGACACTACGGGATACAAAAGCTGCACCAATCTCAGAAAAGTCGCATATATATATGATATGATGTGCGACTTTCCTGAGATTTGTGTCTTTTGATTACTCGGATTATGCCACATCTGTACCTCTTATATGCGATTTATACGAATTATGCGACCTATGAGAAATATCTGTTTCACAGTGCGAAGTTATCTACGTGAATCGCAGACGAAGCATGCCGCAACTATACCAACCGTATAAACGCATCAAACATCAATCCACATCTTTCACGGATCGCCGCACGCGAGCGCGATTTGGCGCTTGAGCCGAAGTTATTTGATATATACAAATATTATGATTTACGGGCCTTGAAACTAATCACCGAACTTTGGTAATACTCATGCATTTTTTTTGTGCAGCACGTATAGACAAAATTGACGCTAATTTTCCATTTACTTCACAGCCTTGACATTCTTCAGGCGCCGAAGAGCTTTTCTGATCAAAGTAACAAAGAACGGGTCTTTGCAGTTTCAACATCGATAACCTTTTTAAACGCAATATTCCGCCGATTCAATGATATTGTTCAGCTGCAATGGTAAGGTCTCGCTCCTCTCTCCCAAATATATATATATATATATATATATATCCCTTGCGCAACATGGCTGAATAAGTTGTTCTCATTAGGTTGAAGATCGAGGATGAAGGTCTCAAGCGACACAAGTGGGGCGGGATGGGCCTTGCAGTTAACAATATATTCAAGTCGTCGCTTTTGTAGGGATTTACCTCGGGTACTTCTTCCCCCTCGCAATTTGTTTGAGCACCGTTACGATAAACTAAACGCCTTTTGGCTTATTGACAAGTAACCATATCAATAGAAGAGCGGAGGAACAAACCACAGGTAGCATCTCAGCAACTGATGGAGTGCCTGAGAGCTCACTGAGCTATACAAAATGCAAATGCTATGGAACACGATAAAATAACAAACGAATAGTTTCATTAAGTTAGTAACATTGCATCAAAGAAATTACAATGGTATAGATGGAAATTACAGATACAAATGCCAGAGAAGGTACCTTCCGGGACACTCCCTCTATCACACAGTATCTGCTCGCGCACTCCCTTTGCAATCAGTTGCTGTGACGCTACCTGTGCTTTATTCCTCCACTTCTCTCCCACTATTCTTATTGAATAACATGTCAAACAACGTTCTAGTTTGATCATAACGCCGCTCAAATAATTTGTGTGAGGGCTGCCCGAGGTAAATACTTAGAGAGGGAATTATCTGGGGGAACAAAAGTTCCTGATGACAAAGTGAAGCCTGACTCGGTAAAGCTGTACCGCAACGCTCAGTGATCACTTAATGTCATCGTGAACTACTTGGACGATAAATTTTCGATACGAATACTCTGCTACGAATACTACACTAAGTCGCTCTATTTTGAGCCCCCCACTTTAGTCGAAGACAACGCCTATGTCCGCAAAGGTCACGCTGCTGTAAAATTTCCGGACCTGAAGCAGATGTTGAACAAGATACACAACGTATTCACTTGGCGCGACAGTGTCTTGGAAGTATCACAGCGGGTTAGGAATGCAGCTCAAGGGACCGAAAACTTCTTTTCAGATGTCTTTGTTGATACAAATTCTTCCTCCAGCAATCAATGACTCTACATATCTCCACTTTGAACTTTTTTTTTCTTACATGCACTTTTTCTTTGTATATTATATTTCCACCATTGTAAAGTCTAGAGTCATTTAAATCTGCTATTATGAGAATGAACTGCATAGCAATCTGTCCAATAGACCCGCGTGAAAAGTCAACTGTGTAAAATTTCTGTAGCCATCTACAGCGCAATTAAACCTTCCGTATTTACCTTTTGAGTAATTTCTAAGGCCGGTTTTAAGCGCAAGGCATTAAGAAAGGATGTCCTCTCAATTCCACGCATAACCAGTATCTACTTCTGTCGCCAATTTCATCGCCAGCGACTCCCAAGAATAGATAAAAGACTATTTCTTTCCACGGTTCATCCCGGAAGGACAGAAGTTGTAGCTTGCTTTCTTATTGATAGCTTAGAATCTATATAGTCTGACTGACTACTAATCATAAAGCATTGGTCGCCAAGTTGAGATTATTCAAACGCCAAACAAAAAGAACCAAGTGCCAAAATTGAAACCCTCTCTCCTTGGATGCCATATTTAAGCAAAATTCAGTGTAAAGTGCCCTGCTGGAACTGAAAACTGCCCTAAATTCGGTGAATCCCCGATGCCGCACTCCAGACCCAAATAGAACGCTTGCACTTTTTCTTTTTACTCTTACAATATATCATCGAGACATGATACACTTAGCTACATCTTCAGATTTGTGGATAGGTACGTTACCCGTTGCAAGATTAGTAGCCTTTCATTTGTGGATAATTATCCATCTCATCCATTGTAGCCTCCAGAAAGCTATGGCAGTGCCCTGTAACAATTCCTGCGCTGACTAGCTCAGCATAACCGCCTCGATTTCTCTTCTTAGCTGGTAGCTGTGGAAGTCTCAGGTTGCACTTAATCGGACCTAAGGCAGAGATCGCTCCCAAGATGATACTCGCGTTTTGGCGATCGTAACAACCGCAGGCGGGCTTGTCTTGGACCGGGTCATACTGCGCTTCATGTTCACATGGAAGGCAGACTCATTAAAGAAGACGCAATTCGTCAAGAAATCCAAGTCGGTTCCCTCCCACTCGGGCACCCAGTCAAGGCGCTCTTGCACTTTTTCCTCCGTGTCCTGTCTTATAGGCTGAAAACGGGCCTTTTTAAGCATCAGGCTGCACTCTCTTCTCGCGAAATCATAACCAGTACTCTTAGAAACACTGAGTTCCCCAAGTCTCTGAAACAGTCGCTTCCCTCAGCTGTTCTAGGACAGCCGAACAATTCTCTTCAATGTATTCTAAAATGACATTCTTATGTCGCTCATTAAGAATCCTCTGGGAGTCGTATTTCTTATGCTTCTCAAATCTGCTGTCAGAATCCGTCTCGCACTGGTTGACCCATCTTTGAGCCATATGAAGATGGATACCCAACTGGTTTGCGGCAGCCGAGGCACTCAGACATCTTTCAAGCAACAACTTAAAGAACTTGACTTGTCCTGGTCTGTGTAGAGTGTGTACGCTGGCTTAACCATGCTTCCCTCATATGAACACTATGTCCTTGTCCACATTTTGTACCAGCATAGCATCTGATCCACAGTTTCCTTTCATGAGGCATATTACAACAACACTGTGTGTTCGAACTCCGTTTTAAGAACGTACCGCTCTTCGTCAACGACATAGTCCGTGGGCTCAGGCATGCCATGCTCATCGACGACAACGCTTTGTCCATCTTCATAGAAAAACTGAATGCTGATCTTGAGAAGTGAAACCTTTAGATTGTACGGTGCAGTATGAAAGATGAACGCAGAAACTGGGAATGCTTTCATACGAACTGAGCTTCCTAATTTAGATGAGTCTTTTTTTTTTTTCTTTTGAGACGCGCTTTATTGTTTTGGGGGGTATTAAGTAATTTATTGAGACGAGATGTACTAGTTCAAGCCGATCTCTTTTTGCAGGCACCGATCCCAATAAGTCTCAGCATGTCTTACCCAACCTTGGCAATCGGCTGTAGTAACTGTCTTGCATGCCCCAGCAATGCGTGGTGTGAGCAATGTCAGATTTGTCGAGCGGGCTTCTTATACTATTCTTCTTGATCTTGGACCAGCATTCTTCAAAGGGGTTCAAGAAGGGCGGATATGGCGGCATAAACAAAGGTTTATAGCCGCGCTTGTTAATAGCATCCACGACAAAGCGAGAGTGATGGATTCTGCAATTATCCATCACAATAAACATATTCTTCATATTATGTTTATCCAGGATGCCCATCACCGACTCCATAAGCTGAACAATACGATAAACTGTAGTGCCTTTCTTAAGTTTTACTGGTTTTGCATCGGTTTGAGCACCAGTTTTTCTCTTCTTGGAAGGAGCCGACTCCGGAAACTCCTTTTCAATCTTGGCTGCATCACTCTTCTTTAATGGCTACACCTTTGAGAAGCAGACCGCCCCAAAGGGAGAGATACAGCCCACAATGTTGATATTTACGCCCTTTTGGGTGTGTATTTTTACAACAGCAGGATCTCCAACCCTTGACCATGCATGGCCTCTCATCAACTGTGAGTGAAAGCCTGCTTCATCAACAAACACACAATTCTCTTGAAAGTTGACACCGGCAGCCTTCCACTGACTAACGATGTTGAAACACAGCTCAATAGTTCTTGGGGCATCGCGGGCCAAAGTGTACTTGGTTGCCTGCTTCAACGAGATCGTGCACTTTTCCTGAATATGCCTATAAAGACCAGGAATAGATATTTCAAGGCCTTAAAAATGCTGACAGAGCTTCTGTTTTGCTTCCTCAAGAACAATTGAAGGATTATCATCAAATAGCTTAAGCAAAAAAGCTGAATGCTCAAGAAACAGCTTTTTTGGCTCACGCTTAAGTCACTTCTTTACTCTTCCAGGAAGAACTGTTCAAGGACAGGCGTTGAACTCGTTTAGCAACCTGTAAGTAGAACTACGAGGTATGCCACACTGCTCTGCTGCTTTCGGCGCTGTGAGTCCTTCCTCTTGAACTAAACTAACGAAGCGCGCAATCCGGTCCTCGCCATACTTCCTGTATTTTTGCCGTGTTGTAATGGCAACTTCCTTGAAGTCGTCAACAAGGCTATCTACTGCTTCGTCCATTGCAACCGGCCGTGTCTCAGGCTCAGGAACAGTGTCGAAATCGACGAGCATCTCATTTTGGCCATACTCGATCGCGAAATATCAAAGTCCATCTCATCTGAGCTCTCATCGTAGGTTAACATGGCGTTCTCATCAGGGTTGTAGTGAATGAAGTCCATTTGGTTTTAAATTTTAGACGAAAATAAAATAAAGCGCGACTCAAAAGAAAAAGACATTCCTCTAAATTAGGAAGCTCAGTTCGTCTCAAAAAAAACTTGTAATCCTCTAAAACTAAAATTGATTGGTCTAAAAAGTGCAAATCCATCCCAATCTCAAGTTAAAGTACTGTAGTTGCAAGTCAATGGTTTTTCACTTTTCCCTTACAATCGCTTCCTTCCTAGTTTGACGTACGACCGAACACCGAAGAGTTATTTCCACACCTCGTTTAAGGAAAACGCTCATGATAAATCGGGTGTTTAATATGCTAAAACACAGACGTTGTTACCGAGAAGAAATGTACTGGTGTTGACGTTGCTTCGCAATATATTCCATGGCGTTACTAGGAAAGAAGAGAAAAGCATGGAGACCAATTCACTCGATCTGGATATTCGCCACGGTTCCATCGCGCCACGATAGGATTTTTATCATAATATAGCATTGTTTAACTTGTGCTATTGCGTGAAATTAGGCTACAACACTTGTTCCATAAGTCTATGTCCTGTGCCTTGCAGAGCATTGCCGTTTGGAAATCAATGTCGGAGATTTCGGTGTTTTCGGAGAAAATCTTTACGTTATCATGGCTCCGATTCAAACTGTCCGGACGACTGGACCACGTGGAGCAAGGGATCTGAATCACGCGTTTTGTGGTTGCCATGAGATGATCGATTTTTCCCACGAATAACCCAATCAAAGTTTTGGCAGACCCGTATATGGATAAGCAGGGGCCTTTAATAGTGCACAGACGGAATGACCACGGGGGAGTGCACAGGATAGAGTAAGCCGAGCGGACAAGGAGATGTATATTGCGATGACCGAAAGTCAATAATCTCGCCATATTTTCTGAATCCAACATTCATCCCGCCACACAACAGCTCAAAAAATTTTCATTCGCTCAATTTATTTTAGGCTGTCAACCTTCTTCCACTTTCTTCCATTCTCCCTTAAACAACACAACAAATGCCCGTTCCCTTCTTCTCAGGAAACAAGCAGTTATCAATCGAACTAGCTGAACCCGTCGTTATTCTGAGAGGCCCTCCTACAGATCCAACCACCCATGTACTACGAGGTGAAGTCGAACTCGTCTTATCCAAACCTATGACAGCTAGTTCCGTCATGATTAAACTTGTTGGAAAATCCTACATGCTCTGGCCAGAAGGTAAAAAGCTTTGTCTTATCTTATCAAATCATCGCCTAAATCTTCTTTGGTTTCATCTAATCTAGGCATCGGTGCAAGGGGAACAAAAATGTATCACGAAAAAACTATTCATGAACAAAATATCCTTCTGCAATCCGAACAACTCCTTCCTGCTGGATACAGTCGTTGGCCTTTTGAGTTTTTAATTCCAAATCGTCTCGTGGAAACCATCGAAGACGAAATGGCAAAAGTCTATTACTATGTATCCACAACCGTTCACCGAATAGGCATGGGTCCAAACTTACGAGCACGCCGAAATATACTTCTCCTTCGTACCTTGTGCTCAGATCTTTCCTTGGCATCGCATTCCCTACCCAGCCCATCCATCGTTGTTGAACGTCAGTTAGAAACGTGTGATGCTACGATCTGCATCGAAAAGTCGATTGTCTCTTCCGGAACTCAGTTTCCGATTTCGCTCGTGCTTGCACCACATACAAAGCACGTGCATCTAGAGTCGCTCTCCATCGTCCTGACAGAGAAACGTGTCTATCAATTACCCGAATTTGGCGCACGCCGTGGCGAGTTACATGACTTTAAGCTTCAACTGACCTCGGTCATTAATATGGCTGACAATTCACTTTCTCTGGATGGCTTCGTGCCAGCTTCCGATGTCCCATTACAACACATACGACGCGCTCTCGCCGCAAAAAACGCTCATATTCCCCTCGCCGCAAACCCTTTTCAATACCGTTTTGTCTTTACCCTACCCAATTGTATCCACATGAACCACACTACCTTCTTTACCGAAATGAACTTCCTTCACCATCTTAAGATTCACATAGAATTATCTCATGCTAACGAACAGGAGGAGGATGATAAACGCACTCACGTTCATCTCGAAACGCCCATTACCATCCTCGATTGCAGACTGAAGGACGATCTATCCACCTTACCAACCTATGAAGAATCCATGGTCCATCACAAGCTGGATGAAAACGACGAAACAATAGAAAAAGCGTCACCCGGTTTTTTCATTTGCCCTTGCTATATCGACTTCAAGAAGAACAGTAGACAGACAGACAGTCAGGAATGGATCATGGTTCGACAAAACGCTGTAACCGCCCGCAACCCGTTACCTCCCCCTCCTCCTTATTATTCTGCTGATGTCAAACAATCAGCCTAGATCATACTTAGAAACCATTGCCCCTTTCACGTCGTTTCCATTTTCATATTGCATCTTTCACTTTCAGTTTCCCATATTTCTGTACATACATTCGTCACTCACTCCCATCTTGCAAATTCATATATTTCGATCTCTTCTTTCTTCTCTGATGAAACTAGTCCGCTTTAATAGTTGGAGAAAGAAGAAAATAAAACTCCATATTCGTATAGCGAAATGAAAAGTGGGCGAGTGGTAAGGGTACGGGAGGGGAACAAGCGGACAATGGAAAGATGGGATTTACAAGGCGAAACGAATGAGGTCGTGGTTTGTTTCAATCACAGCCGGGAGGGTGATCGTCTTTCCTTCAACAATGTCGCGTAGGCCTTCACCAGCATAGGTCACCCAGGGAGAAATCTCGAATGGGAGATTCTGAGGATCATTTAAACCACTTCCAACGACATTTCCTCCTGCGGCTTGGATAAACCGGAGATGTTGGGCTACAATATCTCTGCGGGATGTTTCAGGGCAATCAACACCGGCACCTGAGCCGTTCTTGAGGGGCGAAAATTCATCCTGACGTTCCACTTCCAAAACAGACATGTTGCAGGCCAACGGAAAGATATCAAAGACAAAGCATTCAAGTTTCATCCCACTGTTGACCTTGGGAGTGATCTGTTCCCCTGTTTCGAGGTCCAAATATTTGATCTTTTTCTTTGCAATATGATATGGTAATTGGGCGGCGAGCGTGGGTACCTTTTTCAGGAAGTCCGTAGAGTAGAAATGGTTCGCAATATTGGCTGCGCCAAACATCAGCGAACCGTCCTCTGGCCTTCGTCGTTCGGACATCTCTTGTGAGATTTCAGAATACTCAACCACGCTATATCGACCGTTTCGGACACAGACCACACCGACGGGTTCCTCAGGAACGGATTTTCGTACGACCTTGACACCGCAATCAGTCGACCGAGACACACAATAACCGATGAATACAGGGTCAGCTACGCGAGCCAGACAATTATCAACACAATAACAATGCGTATACTCGACACCACGTTGGCGTAACGATTGGATGATTCCTTTGTTATGAATGGCTGCGTAAATCCCTCCGTTACCGTCAGGTGCCATGGCCACCTAATTTTTTTTTAAAACTGTGGTCAGCAAAAATAGAATGTTGTTGTTATTGTTGTTGTTTTCTTTTCTCTTTTACTTGCTTTATCTTTGGCCTCTAACATAATTTTCCCATCCATGGTCAGACATGGCAATGTGCCTAGAACGTTTTCCCCAAAAATGGTGATTAATATGTTTCAGTCTTAGGTTTTTCATCAACCGAACCTTGCTCAAAGAAGATGACATTGTTCTCTTCCAGTCCGAAAAACTGATGCTTTTTGAAAAAAGCGTAGGTTGCTTCATGGGTTGGGCCTGAAGTCATAATATACCACGGAATAGTGCATGTTCTACCGGGTTTTGTGTATTGACGAGCAAGATCCTGGAGACGCAAGATTCGCTCGGCCTGTAACTGGAACAAGGATTTACCCGACGGCAATCCAATGTCGTAACAACCTTTTGGGTCGGAGGATCCAAGACGTGTACCTTGACCACCTGCCATGAGAATAACCGCGACCTTGTTATCTGCAATCTGACGCATGCCTATGGATTCCCATGCCCTAAGGGTCTCTGGAGAAGCTTTCAAGACGGAATCAAAGACCTCTTCATTCAATGGCTCTAGAGATGTTTCATGTTTTCCTGCCTCAGCCTCTGACGCGTTACGAATGGCGGTCTCATAGATATCGTTCAATCTTTCCACATCGATAGCGGCCAATTGGTTATATAGTGCGATTTGTGACTCTACGGAGGATAATTCGTGAAAGTAGCGGAAGACATGACCTTGCCCGGCGTTCTCGAATCGCTTTTTGAGAGCCAGAAGATTGCTTTCAGAGAAAGGAAGACAAGTCATGATCCCAATGGGCCGAAGAAAAGGAGAATGAGATGAGCAAGAAGCAGGAAAAGGAAGAAAGAAAGGTTTGAAGAAAAAGGAAAAGTTTTTGATAGACAAATAAACAATCCACGGAATTGATAGCTGTGTGGTACAAAGAAGGATCGCAGTGAACCTAGGCTATTTTTGATTCCTCATCACTCCGCTGCTGACACATTAACCCAGCATGCAACGCTCACAAAGAATAAAAAAAGGAGAGGTCAGCTTCATTCTGTATTATCAATCTCTAATTGTTGTACTGGGTTTGATTTCGGAGAAGGACTAAGAAATATTAGGCTAAGAAGGGGGGGGATGATTAATACAAGGTTACTGATGAGGTGGACAGTGCACACCCACCCTGTCGGATTCTGATCATGGTGGCACAATGCTCAAGAGAAGTAACCTGCTCAACTTCTTTCCCATAATAAGGAATTCTGATACTTGCTCTATCTATTAGCCAACAGTGGAAAGGTATCCCAGAACTAGACAAATTCGTAGGTCCGTTTATTCGGCTGAAGAGAAAAGACAACCAACTTTGTTAAACTTCTCTTCAACTGGAACACTATCTTTCTAAAGCATAGTCCCCAATATGGTGAACATGCTACAATAGTATACTAAAGTGTTGGATGCTGCACGAAAAATGCTTAACTAACTGGACCAGAACGACGGTTAACACAAAGCAATTGTCGCAAGCAGTACGTGCATTGAATCAAAGAAGAAACACAAATAATGCTTTTCTTTTGTTTCAATCCTTTCATTTGAAGGATCGAAACGACGTGAATATAGTGTTGGAAAGCAATACGAAATGGGAACCTCGTCTTAAACATTTCTCGACTTAGCTATTGTTAGCAATCGGAATTTCTGAATACGGCTCAGCGTAAACAGCGCATGAACAATGAGCCATTTTCTGATACGCTAGATAGCATTCAAGTCTTTATTGATCCACTGATAGTGGCTGCAATCAAGACAGCTTGTAAGCAAAAGAACGACAGAGACCATAGCCCATACGATGAATGTGTGCATGCTTATGTGTTGTTTTATGATTATTTTTTTTTCGAAGAACAAAGACTTAAGCCATTCTGAGGATACCTGCTGTCATCAGCTTTCGAATATTTGCCGCAACCTGAGGGTTCTTCAAATGCTCCTGCGCTGCTTTTGGATCTTGCTGCATCTGTTGGAGGATCTGCTGCATCACTGGGTCCGAAAGAATACGCTGAGGCATACAAGGATCAGTATCACTATCCCTTTTGGTTCTGTCTCTTTTAGTCATTACCTGAACTTCGGGATCCTGTGCCGCTCTTCGAAGGATTTCCTCTTGCGATTCTTCGCCACCTGCACCAGCGGCGCTCATAGGGTTCATGGCTGTATATGCCTTCATCATCTGTTGTTGGATCTCACGGCTGCACTTTCCATCCTTGTCATGCTCCTGTGCTTCCTTCAACACATCAATCGACTTCTGATACTCTTTCTTGGCAAATTCCACAGCAGCCTTGCGAATATAACCACGCACTGTTAAAGACGAACATCGTCAGCGCTTGCACGTATTTTCCCAACTACAAAGAAAGACGGCTTTACTTACCAAAGGTAGGATCCAGTTCAATACATTTCTCTGCATCTTTTTGAGCCTCGTTAATTGCCATCAATTTCAAATAACAAGCAGCGCGATTGGAGTAAGGTCGCACATCCTTCTCGTTGCGTTTAATTGCCTCGGTATATTGTTCAATGGCTTCAGGCCTAAAATAAAAAGGAAAAAGAATGTTTGATAAGCAAGTAAAAGCAAAATAGAAGCTTCTTACCATTTGCTTTCCTTGAAAAGAGCATTACCAGCCTCACGCGCCTTGTCTGCTAGTGCAGGGTCGTAGTAAGCTGCCTTTTCACGTTCCTTTTTCAGCTTTTCAGTATCTCTAAGCTTCTGAAGCGTGTCGGGTGTACGATGTTCTGTCAAAGACTTGCCGTAGTACTTGATGGCCTCGTCCAAGTTGTCCAACTTGACATAAGCATTACCGGTACGTTGGAGCGCTCTATAATAACATGCAGAACGATTAGCAAAGAAAATGTCGCCTTATTTTTTTTCATCTTAACATTTACCTTGCAATGAGTTTATAATCCGCACGTAGTTCGCGTCCCAGATCGACAGCTTCCTGACAAACCTTGATACAGTCCTCATACTTTTCCTGCTCGAAAAGAACGGCTACCAGTGAACAATATTATAGGTGAGATGGGTTCCTATTTCACTCGATTCCGTTTTATGTACTCTACCTGCTTTGTTGGTCAAGACAGTTATGTTGGTATTGTCCAATTCCCAGGCCTTGTCATAGTGAGCCAAAGCTTCTTCAAACTTGCGTTGCTTGTATGCTTGGTTTCCAAGTTCCTTTTCGGCCAAGGCTTGTTGTTTGTTATCGTCTGACATGATGAATCAGTGAGTGGAATACGCACACGCGTTTGGGTCCGGAAAGAAAAGGTCAATTCAAATTCTGGAGCTTTCTATTTCCCCATCACGCGGCGCCTGAATGGTTCGAGAATAATCCACTGTGACTCCCTTTTTCATGCCTTGTCATTGGAAACAGCTATGCTGGAAGTGCATGGTGATCTTCAGGGAAAAGAAGAGATAGAATGCCCCCTATGGATAGTGTTACAATTGGAATAACAACAGATCTTTGAGTATTAGAAAGAAAAAACGCATCCCTTGTTGTTCGAATAATATCTGTAATGTGATGAGTCTGTTTCTTTTCTTTAGCCGACATGAATCGTAATAAACGATCAGAATATTAGGATTGAGTCTTCTTCATAACGCTCCTTCATTATAGCTTATGGAGTCGCTAATTTGGACATCAACAGATAGAGCAGATAGAACTTTTCTTCTAACCTCTCAAGCCATCTGTGTAGCTTTTACTTAACAAGTCTCTTCGGCTCGTTCCACTGCGTCGGATAGATCACAATCGCTTAGTAACACTGGCAAAGTCATGTGGATTTCACTCACCTATGCGAACTGAGTCACTCGCATGTCTTGCTTGGGGTTTGTCCCGGCAATTGGTTTTTTCTTTGAAAAGATGATGGTTGGTTATTGTTGTTGAGAGCCATATGCTCTGCAATACGTCTAATATTTCTACTGGCGTTACAATCGCGATTCCAAACCGTTTTGCATTGTTCGCAGTGCACGACGGCATGCAACGACTGACCCAGCGATCCTTTTACGTTACGCAGTTTCTCTGCTCCACAGCCAGAACAAATTTTGGACGTTTTGAACTCGTCAACGTCTACGACCTTGCATCGTCCTCTGGCTTCATTTTCTTTAGTCGTTCTTCTAATTATGTTGGAAATTCCTGCTCGTGTGCCTTTCAAGGTGCTATTGAACATGGCACTTCCAAAAGCAAACAGTGGCTTTCTTTTCGTCGGATGCGGCGTAGCCTTTGACCATTTATTTCTACTATCATAGTCAATTTTTTTTAATTCTCTGTTGACTTTTACCTCGCAAATGTATTCGGCAGCCTTCGACAACTGGTTCTACTTCTATTTTCCAAGGAAGAGTCCAAACGACGACGACTTGTCCATGTCAGCGACAAAGCATATATTTTCACATTTTAACTCTTACCTCGGTTCAGTATCCGAAATTTCCGTTCGCTTAACAGTTCTTGCCTTGGTCTTGTTTCGTCGTTTCCGGCGTTTCTTCCTTTGCTTACGATGTCTTCTCTGATTTCTGGTATTTTTTGTAGGATATTTGCTGCCACCGGATATTAAACGTTCCGCAAACTCGTCACTAGCCTGTTGGCGACCAATATGTCTTCAATGAGCGGTACATAAAGTTAATGATGCAGATAGAATGACGATTTTAAGCTTACCGCCAAAAACGGAGGCTTGCATATCTCCTGTCGTAGTATTGGTGTAATGTGGACATGTGCAACAATAAAAAGCGAGCATAACGATCGAACTGAGATATACGGGCCGTCTTTGCGCTAGGCATATCTTTTTCGATTTGCTGGATCTTAGGCTGTTCGTTTTTCATACGGTCCATGATTGCTTTGCTTGCGTTGTAATGGGCAAGGTGGTAAAATTCTTTCGTGGACGATGATATGATCTCATGGTTATATTTTTCATGACCATTGCTGGCAACATACGCATCCGTTATCCCAGGATCTACGCCTATCAAGTCAAAGCCATGCAGATCCCCCCTGAAAGTCCTTCATAGTTTTTGCCGACTTCTTATCTTCAGTCAAGTGTTGCCTTTTCCTGGAGAACGTAAACGCCGCTGTGTAACCGTCTGTTGCGAGTGACCGAAACATTTTCTGGTTTGAGTTCTTCATTTCATCCAATGATCGTATTTCTTTTGTCTTTGTGAAATCAAACGCTTCCCAAAACATTTCGTCTTTGTTTGCTCTTCGGCTAACTCCAACCAATGATGCTAATTTTGGTGATCTATTTGGATATATCGCCAGGTAGTTGCCGTTCGTGGCATGATTGTAAATAGACGTTCGCTGGAACCTTGGATTTTTGGCATAATAGTCTACTGAAAAAATATCGTCTTTGAACACTGATCGTATCTCTTTCTCGAATAAGTTTGGCGAATTAAGAGATGTTTGCTTAGCGCAAAGAATTATACAGGTGACACCGTTGTCGTTTGCTTTTTCAAGCTATATCCCATTTTTAACGTGATGAATTCCCTCCTTTTTGTTTTGTTACCTTAGGTAAATCTTCGGCTAGACTACAAATAGCTTTCCAGGTCCTCCGTACCAAGAATGATTATTTTCGTCTTGAAAGATTCTTGAAACTCTCTAATTTTTCTGAAAATTTGCGAAATAACCACCCTCGGGAAGGGATCGGCATCGGTTTGCGGACTGGTGTATCACCTAAAGGCTCGAGGTCCTCGAGGATTTCGTACAGAGGACGCATATAGACATGAGGTTTAGCCGCCAGCTCGGTTGATGTGACAGGAACATTTTCAGGACAAACATTGACATTCTGCAAGACCGTATTGATTGCGGTCTTGAATTCGTCCCTTGGCACAACTGAGTACGGATAATGCGGTTGTCCTTTTGCCCCAATGTCATAGGCAAACTTGGCCAGTTTCTTTACATCTCCCGTTGTGATATCTATCTTGAACTTTTCCTGCGTTTGCACAAAGTGCGTTAATATAAAAACATTGACAGGTGTTCTACTTGCCAGCTCAATTTGGAGACAGTATTAGATATACTTCTCCATACATTGACTATAATTTTCGACTACATGATTGGAAGCCGCGACTGCCATTTGAGCACATGTAGACGCGAAACAGTGCATTATATCACCCGATATGTCAACTAACGGTTTATCGTCTTGGCCTGTCCTTAATTTCTCATATTCCTTGTAGACAGTGTGCAAGTCTGTGAGAAATTCTGGTTGCTGTAGTATTTGCCTTGAGGTGATGTTTCTTCCCAAAATCATTTGTCCACATGCATAGAAAAAGTCCTGCTGAAAGCACAGATGCGGAATAGGCTTGCTGTTGGATAATCGCCAAAGGACAAAGCGTGAAGAAAGTAGCTCAGTTTCTTGCGTCAAAGCTAAACCACATTTCATGTGTGAGAATTCAACACAACAAAATGAGAATACTAACTTCTTATAGATGTCTGTAAGTCTCTTATTCTAAGCACTATGTTTTCGCTGCACACCGCAGCCAAACTGATCTTTCTTGTGTACTATAGGGGCGACTCCCCTAATCGTTCTTTGGCATCTTCCGATTTGGATGCGACATGGCTTGGACACAGGCTGTTTGAACGGCGAGAATGTGATCGCATTGTCCCTGGCGAGGAAACTTTACAGGTCTTGCAGTATTTGTTGGGATCGGTTATATAGACTTTATAGGACTCTTCGATTTTTGCCGCTTTTTTTCGCCTCGCCTCGGCCTCCTTCTCCTCATCGGTCTTCTTTCTTTTCTTTCGGACAGGTGGAGCTCTAGTTGGTTCGCAGACTGTCTTCAGCCACTTCACGGTACTCTCTGACACTTGAGAAAGATCCACTTTGGCAAGAGTGTCTGATACAATATCTTAGAATAGTGAATCGCTAGTAAAAGCGTTACCTCCGTTATCGTCTTCATCAGTGTGATGACACTTCTGTTTTCTTACGTCTTCCATTGCCATTAAGAAGACGTTGTTGTACAATACATTTCGTCATACCTGTTCTTTTCATTGTTTATTTGCGCTTTTTAGGTGGCATCTCCTTGAAACTCGGAAGGAAAAAATAAGAAGAAAAGTGTAAAAGAAGATTGGGATAAAAGAAGGAAAACGATCAAACATATATGGCAGAGTAACTTTGTCATAAATGACTCAATCATAATGATTAAGACCGTAATAAATTGATGTGGGTATCTCTTCCGTTACCATGGGAAACCATCTGACGCTCCTCTGACCATGATCAATACCGTTGGATGAATCGCCGTTAAATATTCTCAAAAAAGATTTGATGTGTCGATCATTTAACGCACAATTACACTGCTCGTAATTGTTCTCCTTATGTATTATATAATTGCTTAGGTAGCTACGTTTATCTTTGAGACTGGTTCGTTCTGTGTTATATGTAAATAGAAAAGGGACGGATAGAATCCTTTGAGACTGTTGGATATCTTTATTTCATTCAACTTGTCTGCCTATTTATAATTATTTGATCTTATACGGGATCTGTAATTAGTGAACGTTCTTCTCGGCGATAGGTGTATGATTTAGCTAAGTGTAATAACTGCGGTGGGCAGTGTCACCTTGTCTTCGTCCTCGGTGATAGATCTCTGATTTAGAGAAGAGGTGCAGTCGGTGTTCCAAACTAGAGAAGTTCACTGTAAATGGAAACACGTTAATTCCGATCATCCTGTTCATGGAACACAAGTAGTAGGAAGTCACACTGCAACAGCTACGTATACCACACGTTCTTCTGACAACAGTGGTCACCGAAATCTCCTTGTCCAGTATGTAGAGTGATTGCTTGTATTAAGATATTCATATTGCACAGGTTCATGTTATCTTGATTAACGAAGGAATAAATATTCAAATATGCATTGATCGCAGCGACGCAGTTATACATATCCGTCGCGAAATGGATGGCCTATGCGTTGGAAGCCCTACCAAGCAACGTGGCAGAATAGCAAGACAACATTTATTGGCTCACCAAGAATGGTTAGTGCCTAAGCAAGTTAGATAATGTGTTATGAAAACGAAGCAAAAACATGCGAAGTAAGTGTCTTCAAGCAAAGTCAAAATGCCGATAATTCCTCAAAGGACATTTCGCAGTTTGACTATTTCCCAAGAAATGGAGACGAGGTTACCCAGCAAATACATCCCAATAGTATAGCAACGACTATTCAGATTAATGCCTGTTTTTCGGCCTCTTCACTGCTTGTTAGGTATCCGGAGAAACAAAATAGCTTTATGTCACATGCTGCAGTGGTGGAAAAAGCGGATCGTGCAGGATCAAAGTTTTCTGTCACGGCTTCTACGAATAAAGACACCGTTGTCTGAGGATGGTCAGCCTTGGCCCGGTTCGTTTCGCAGCGCCCCCCTTCCCCCTCCCGCACCACACCATCCCACCTCCCATACCCATCCACCGCAGCCCGCCAACCGCCCCACCCCCCATTTGGTGTCAGGTATAGGTTCACTAGACACATATTGCAGCAACCGTGGAAGTAATTTTTGAAGCTACTTACGCAGCTTCTCCTGGCCTAAGTACGAAAACCTATTCTCAGTGCTTGAAGAGACTATTGCAAATGAAAGAAAATACTGAAGAAATGCAATGGCCGGCTGTTATTGTTATTTGTAAAGCTGTATACAATATTCTCAGGTTAATACGGACAGAAACAACTCATAATATATGAATACGCCTTGAAGTGGCAATGAGGGCAAGCGTGAAGCATTAAAATGATGTGTATGATGAAGCAAAAAAAAGAGCACCGCCTTTCTCCCTTTTTATAACCATGAGATGACTTTTTTTAAGTGTGGTGGTGACTATGTTTTTTGATTGTAAAACGTTGCAATGATCACTGATCTTTCTGTTTTTTTTTTTTTTGGTGTATTGAGTAACAGTGATTTTCCTTTTCCTGTATGGTGGATGAGGATAATGCAGCACAGTTTTTGGTAGAAAAGAGTCGCTTTCCTAATTTGCCTAATTTTCAAATATGGAAATGTATTTGAAAAGCCGTTTCGATTGACACTCTCTGCTTTGGATGGAAATTTGTGGTCCTCCAAGACCTTTTATGGGGCCCAACACCAAAACGACATCTCTTTAGTAAAGATATGAGAGAGAGAGAGAATTGGGCAGCTCATGCTTGTAACACAAGTCCATTCAAACAGACGACGTGTTGTCCCTTTAATCCTTTCTTCTGGTTTTATCTCGGACTGCATCTTCAATTGCGTGATCTATTGATACGCTCATCAATACAACATATAACAAAAGCACCTGGTAAGTCAAAGTGCACAGACATGATAACGTTTATTTAACCGTATATCCAGTATGGTAGGCCAGTCTTACAAGCATGAAACCATAAGAATACTAAATGAAATGCTGGAGTTTCGATCTAGAAAATTTCCTACTACTACAAGATTTATCAATCATTAACATTCTCTGCTCCAGAAAATGCACAAAGCTTTCAAGTAAAGATACAGGCATCTTTCTAGAGAAGCATTGCGTGAAACAAAGGTACGCCAACATCGGATGTTGTTACTATTATGCAGCCATGTAACCTCAGGACAAAATAGTTCTTGAACATCATACTTCAAATGCTTCCCCTTGTACAATCTAATCCGGTCCATTGGCCCAAGTATCCGTCTCTGAGAATAAGGACAACATATGCTTCCGGACATTCAAAACAACCTGAAATATCGGAAGATCTCGGATACAGGAGAAATGCAACAAAGCGGCAAGACATCAAAGCAGTCCGAACATTATCATGGCTTCTAACTTTGTTCCATAGTGTAACGGTGCAGGCATGCAAAACGTTATCAAGCGGCTGACTGAGTGAGTTCTGTGCCGGGACGTCCATTCCCGGACATTTTCTTTCTTTTCTGATCGCCGGAGGCCATTATGGTTTTGGTGCGGCGTGGACACCCACACTGAGTGGTGGAATGGCCTTTATGGGTAAATAAAAAAACATCAATTATATCCTTCCATTTACTAACTGTGAATGTATATTTTACGCTGCTCTAACCAATTTTGATTCCATTGGAGGACCACTTTGAAACATAAGTGAAATATGCGGTATAACTTACTTAATAATGGCGCATATTTCTTTTACTTCTAACGCATTTATTTGTCATATAAGGACGCAAAACTTGTGTTAGAGCAGAGTAAATCATTTCAATAAACAATAATATAATGTAAGCAGCGGAGTGTCGACGCTTTTTTCAGCATTACCAAATGAAATTAGCAGTCACGGTGGTGTCGCAGCTGCGCGTAAAGATCCATTCGGACCAATCCATCACGGATCTTTCCTTCTTTTGAGCCCTCGAGAAAATGACTGTGAGTATTAAGAGAAAGCAAAACAAGGAAGGGAAATAAGCAAATGGCCAAAAGGATGGACAAGTGCAATGGATGGATGGGATGGATGGATGGGTATCTTCTCGAAAAGAGTATACATAAAAAAGACCCACGTACACGCCTCTGCTCTCTCCATCCCATACTGCCAATGATCTCGCACACATGCATAACACACCTACGCACACTCTACGCACGTCTTCCTCCTTATTCGGAACGCACATACATACACAAGCTTAAGCGACGTATTACATATAAACGCATGCAGTTGACATCCGTACAACTATTTAGGATGGATTTGGACGAAGCCGCTTTTATCAAATCAAATGATCATCTTTTGGATGGCCATTTTCTTTGCCCCCCTATTCCTTGTGGCGTAGCACACTTGATCATGAGTTCACTCACCTGCTTTTTATCTATAGTTGGCTGTCGATCTCCTCAACCCTTCTGCTGAGCACGAGAAGCGCTCCCACAAGCTTAAGAGACTTGTCCAGTCTCCCAACTCCTACTTCATGGACGTCAAGTGCCCCGGTAAGTTGGAAGCTCATTGATCATGGCCGACATTATATTCATTTATCTGTTTCACAGGCTGCGTCAACATCAGCACCGTCTTCAGCCATGCCCAGACTGTTGTTCTGTGCTCGTCCTGCGGTACTGTTTTGTGCCAACCCACTGGTGGCCGTGCTCGCTTGACTGAGGGTAAGAGAAGAAAAGGTCTTTAAGACAAATCTTGGATTAACTTTTCTATTGTTGTTATAGGCTGCTCTTTCCGCAGAAAGCAAAACTAAGTTCAAAAAAGTTTATGAAAACAGAATAAAATGTTAGTTTTGATTTTTTTGCTTGTTACCGATAAGCTGCTTTGATAATGGGAAAAGGCAAGTGCACATGTGATATGATGCGTTGCTTCACTTTCCATGAACATGGAAGGTTAGACTCAAACCACGGTTGGTTGGAGTTAAAGCAGCGTATATTTACGAAAAACGAAAGCCCGATCGTTTGTGGGTCTATTGGCTGGGGTAATGGATAACAAGGGGGGAACGGCATATCTCCGGGGAGCAACTCAGCTTGTGCAAACACGGCCAGTACAGAAGGCGTTCAGTAACTCGCTTTTGAAACCAGTACGGACTGGGTGAGTGTACTGTTGGTTTATTTGCTCTGACTGCAGCGGGTGCAGTTTTCATGTTTGACATACATGCTTTAACTAAGGACATACATGAAGACGTGTATGCATAGATTATGTAGCATTGACGCTCCTTGGTCCCTGTGAGGTTTGTAAAGGCTGCTGCTTGCTGATACAGTTTCTTGTGGAGCTTTCTGTCACACTGCCCCTTGCCTTCGAAAATATCAGGTAGCTCCACAAAAATTATCCAACTTAGCTCTCTCTTCAGAAAGTTCTGATCTGCGTGTTTACGCAATCATGTTAGCATAAGAATACCGGTTGACTATCAAGATCCAAATTTAGCTTGGATGGGAACTTTATTGACACTGATAACATTCGATGAGACGCCTATTATCATTCTCCCCTTTGTTCGTCTATCTCTGACTACATAACACACATCTATAAACAAACAACAACACGAAATTCACCATAAAAAGTTTCTTCGTAATACCAAAGCATAATACAAATCTGAAAGGAAATTTGAAGGAAAGGCCAATGGCTTGACCAATTATGTGACTCGGATCGAGCTGTGCCAATTTTGTGCTGCCGAGAGAAACACCGGCGTTTTTCATTCACTCGGAAGGCTCCCAACATGGCATTGCAACTGAGGCCCCGGCGCCCATTGCAGCGGCTTCACTTACAGTGCATTCGACCTATAACCGCCGTACGCTATTATTCGGATGACGCGAATAACCACAAACGAAATGCAGGGGAAGAAGCCTTGATAAAGTCCAAGGCGTACCTGGAACAGCTGCAGGCAGAAATTCGGCCTCGATTGTCCCCGGTCCTGCTAAAGGTACAGACAGCAAGTGATACCCTAAAGAAACTGACGCAAGATGTCAATGATCCGAAAGAAGCTCTGCGGCAAGCTAGCCGAGTGCTGAACGAATTAACCGGCTACAATCAAATAGAAGCTGTGAAACAAAAAGTGAATGAACAAGGTAAAAAAAAAAAAAAAAGGAATAAGAAGGCCAAACAAGGTTTTTCTTGTGTTTACCTTTGCTTAACGCAAAAACCTACTCCACTTCTTCTATAGCACGTTTGTTTGAGGTAACCCGCAATGAAGTCCAAGAAGCGAAAATAAGCTATGAGAATGCCATTGAGACACGGTCAGCTACTCAACGGGGCATCAACGAATTGTTGCAACGGAAACATCTCTGGACAGGTGAAGATGTCACTCGGTTTACGGAGCTTTATCGATTGGAACATGAACATTCCAGGGCCGAATCAGCCGCAAAAGAACGCTATCAACTTTGTGAAAAGAAGATGGACCGAGAGTATATGGAACTCGCCCGTTCCATCATGGAGCGTTATCACGAGGAACAACTCTGGAGTGACAAGATTCGAAGCGTCAGTACGTATGGTACCTGGGCCCTCATGGGTCTTAATCTTTTGCTCTTTGTCGCTGTTCAGACCGTGTTCGAACCACGCAAACGTAAACGCCTGACCGATCGTTTCGAAGAACTCCTGGTCTCCAAGGTGAACGAAGAAGAAGAAAAAATCACAGAAATGCTGGATGAACTAGAACAAAAGTACATCGCCCAAGCAGAACGACAGCAGGAGGTTATCGTTGCTACTCTCGTCGATATGGTCAGTCAAGCTATCCCGCCTGTTCCTCCCCAATCCGTTGAAGACGTGATGAAGCAAGAAACACCCCCTCCAGCGCCGCTCGAAGAAGAACCTATCCCAGAAATGATAGCTGAGACCATACCTTCGGATCCGTCCATGCTCACGATGAGCAAGAAATCCCTTGCCTTATACTCATTAGAAAGTGCCGTCGCTGGTGGACTGCTTGCAGCTTTAGCCATGTTCCTATGGAAATAGACAAATCTTGTACAAAGTTCGAAATAAACAAACCTTCCCCCTCCCCCGGCTTTTTTCATACCGCTGTAATTCATTGAATCGGAAGCAAACAACAAAAACTTGGGAAAAGAACATGAGCTCATTTAGTGAGAAATGATGGGGGTTAGACCGTAGACAAGCAAAGGGGCATCATCAAAAGCACATACTGTATATCAAAGAAAGGTGGATGGTAAGTTAGGGACTTACAAAATGTCAGTTGTTCTATCAAGCAGAAGTGTGTTATGTCATGCTTTGATTCAGCTCGTGTCGTCGAATATATAGTGCCATGAAAGGTTCTACTCGGCAGATGGCACAAGTCCAAAGAGAATACAGAGAGTTTATATCCGTCAAGCAGGACATGAACCGAAAGCTCACGCACTTTCCTCAGAGAATCGACATCTATACCGCATCTGTCATAACGTCTGCTGCCATCTTTTCAGAATACCAAAGCGTCTCACACGGGCTCTGTCAGTCTCTTTATAACATAATGACCACCCAACATTTTGCGAACCCTATGCTTTTTCTGATCGCGGATAAACCGGATACTACTGTTCATGTCAACCTTAAATCACTGTAGGAGAAGATAAGGATATATATTCGTATATGGACAAAACAAAAAGATAAAGAAGAAAAGAAAAGGAAAGGGAGGGAAGGCATAAATATAACAGAGAAGAAAATAAGGGAATATTCTTTTTTTTTTCAAGAAAATGCTAAACATGTCTAATGGTTTGATAGATACTGGTCAAACCGAATGGAGGTAGAGGGGACAAAAACAAAGGGCAGCAAAGAAAAAAAAGAAAACAATAAAACCAGACAGGATAACAGTAACCAACAAGGGTTAGGTTGCTTTCACTTTTGTCAGCTTTCTAATACTTGAGTTCGTCCTTGCCCTTATGGAAATGTACGTTTTCAATCTTGACAGCTTCCACCTTGTCTAATAACGTGATAGACTTGTTAAGGATAGTGTTGAAGTACTCAATCGTCTCCTGAGAACGATGAGCGAGCGATTCTAATTCCGTGCGTTTGGTCTCTTTGTTTTCAATTGCCTTTTGCAAGCGGTTCTGGATTTCCCAACCCTCGACTCGTAACATTTTGCGAGCCTCCCGGGCAATGCGGTTGCTCTGACCTTCCACATAGGCCGTGTCACGCACAGCCGCCTGGAACTTCTTGAGCAATTTGCGCTCCACAGCATAACGCATGTCAGACACGACGTAAACAACAAAACCAATAGTGGCAATGCTAATCACAGGCACGATCATGCGGCGAATGTTTTGTCCGCCCAGGACGCTAGACATGCTCCAGATACTAGACATGGCATCCTTGATACCCAGCATACGACCACCGACCATGGCAGCGGCGCCAAAAGAGAGAGCGGCACCTGACAACTTGTCATCCAAGACAAGATCGACAAGATCCGTAGGCTCCACCGTGATGATGACACGTCGGTCATGGTTCTTGAGGAACATCTTGTCAATATCGACAGAAGAAGGATAATTGCCGAGATTTTCAGTTCCCATATCATGGATCTTGCAGAGACATTTCGACGTTTCCTGGCGCGCTTGGTGCTCCATCTGTCGAACATCCTTTAACAATTTTTGCGACATTGAGTCGGCAATATCCTGAGCATATTGCCAGACCAAAAATATGCCAGGATATTCAATATTGTCAATGGCTGCTCCGATATTTTCCACCGCTGCGTTCAGCTTGTTGACAGCCTGTCGCTGGACAGTCATTACGGAAGATTCAGCTACTTTCTCCACTTGGTTCAGCAAACGATCACGAACGCGTAACAAGTTCTCGTACGCAGGAAGATCTCTTTCCAATTCTTGTGTGGCTTCTCTGTACTCCTGCGTAGCTTTTGTCTTGTTGGTGTTCGACAATACATTGATATCTGTTAACAGGTTCACCAAATAGTTTTTGGCAGGTGAAAGCTTAGACTTGGAACGGTTCTCAAGGACGAAAGCACGTAGACGCTGCTCTAGACGCGCGAACTCAGGAGCATCCAGTTTACGGGATCCAGGTTCCAGGTCGACGTTACCGGCACTGACAAAGTGGACAAGATCGTCTGCGTCAGCATAGGTAGCAGGGGAGAGTTGGCGAATCTGTTCCAAAATGAGGCGCTTGCAGCGATCTTTGTCACGGATAGAGTCGAAACGATTGACTACAATGAAGATATGGGTCTTTTCATTGGCTGCGTTCCACAGAAATTCTTTGCCCTATCGCACAAAGAACCATACAGGCATCGAGAATTTTTTTTAGTCTTAAAAGTTCACAATGTTATTGTAACCTACCGAAAGGGTAAAGTGGTTTTCAGCGCTCACAACAAAGACAACCACATCAATTTCCTCCTGGCGAGCAAACACAGCTGTGGTCTTGACAGAGTCTGTATTCAAACCTGGCGAATCAATCAAAGCAATATCGACCACGCCGTTATGAAGAAGACTTTCTTGCGTGGAACGAGCGTCGCTGGCATAGATTTTCAACATCTTGTAGTGCTCATAATCATCGGTGATAACCTTGTACAGATGACGCATTTCAATCAAATGATAGGTGTTGCGATCCAAGCGATTGTATTTTTCGACATCAGGAATAGCGTGCACTTCTTCGACACCGTCATTCACGGTAGCGTCCAGCACTTCACAGAACATGCTTGTGCAAGGCTGTTGGTCAGCGGGCAACAGTTCACGCTTCAACAAAGCGTTCACAAAAGTCGATTTTCCTGAGTTCAAGTCGCCGGTGACAAGGACTTTAGACGATGTATCGGCCACGCGGGTAAAAAGATTCTCAAGATGACGGATGCATTGAGAAAGCTTTTCGTCCAATAGTTTCGCAATCGACTGCTTTTCCAAGGTACCCAAGTCTGCTGTGGAGTGACCCACTTTAAGATTCAAATTCAAAATATTGAGATCCTTGGATATATCGCTACTTAGCAAGCGATGCTGTTCCAAGGTTTGAGCCAAGGGTGTAGCAGGCTCTGCTGCCGAATGAATGGATGACCTTCTTACGGCATCGATAACAGAAGAAGGAGTACCGATATCTGGTTGGGATGCAGTTTCAAGACCATGATGAATGACTGGGTTGATCAAAGTTTGCGATCGTTGAGGTAAAGGTCGGTTCGAAGTTTCCATCATGGGATAATGAATCATCGATTTGCCCTTGTTGGAATTTCGGAGATCTTCGCAGATACCCATCACGGACGATATGTGGGTCAAAAGACGCTGACAGCTATCATGGTAAGACCGTTGTTCTTGAGCCGCATTCAGACGATGCTGATGCGTTCTGACTGCCCTCATAGAAGCGGTGGAGTTGGAGGGTGAGGGCGAGGGCGAGTTCAAAATAGGTGAAGCAGGTGAGAAGGGAGAGGCAGCACGCATATCCAAAGGTTGTGGTTTGAAGCCAGTAGAGTGATGGGAGGTACCGAAGTAGGTGTCGTCCAAGGACTCAATGTTCGGTGCGGAATTTCGTCGGAAGGACCGCTTCGACGACATGAACGACGACGAGGGTACGCCGTAATAGCTTTGTGAAGACATGGCTAGGTCAAGACCTTTTGTGAATTAAAGGACAAACAAAGAAGAGCAATAAGGTCAATCCATTTCAGTTCATGGTATTCACTGCTTGGGAATACTTACTGAACGCCTTCGTGTATACACAAAGTAAAGAATTAACAGGCCAGAAAAATTGAGATGGGTAATCCTCAATAAAAATTTTTACGTCACACACTTTCCGGCCCCGGTTCCCTTCCTTTTTTTTCCCAGGCATTTTCTCTTTCATTCCAAACACTATTTGCTCGTCAAACCGCGTTGCTATACTGTTGCATCTATAAACCAACAATGCTTTATTATACATGAATACGAAGAGTATCTTCCCTTACAAGATGTAATAGACTGAAAGTTGAAAAGGAAGGGATATCGATAGTTAAAATAATGCGCATGGGTTTCAGTATAGGCTTCTAAAACAAGCACCTAACAAGTTTCACCACCCCTTAAAGTACCAGTTTTCAAACAAAAAGGTTTGATGGGTATTTGTGTTGGGCCATTGCAATAACAAAGCAATTACTTTCTTTATATCTATTTCCTTTCTTTTCATTGTCAATTTATCTTACATTGCATAGTAACTTTTGATATTGCAGATAACTTGCATAAGCTGTTGGAAGGAAGGGTCAGATACAATTTCACAACTGACTAGTTTGGATGTAATTAAGCTATGATGAATCCCTTTTCCTTGTTTTGTTCAGAACGGCAAGAAAACTTAAATTCTGGTATGGATATGGTCTGGTTCGTTTGCATGGTATCATCGGCGTTTGGCTGGCATCAGGAACCACACAATGAATGAGATAGTTCTATGACCATTAAACGATCCAAATGTGGATTGTGTGACAGGTACTATATTTAGAAATGTATGTATGGTTCGTTCTTAAGCAGGGACATGTTCTAGTTTGCCCTTCACTGCTTTTAGATGCAAAACGTACTGAATCTATCTCACTGCTAGTCATATGGGAATAATTGACATAATCTAACGAAAAATGTTTGCATTCAATGCAAGGAAGCAGATAAAAACCACTTACAGACCAGAATCAACTTGCTTATTCTTTGAAAATTATCGCCTTAGTGCTTTATTATAATAAAGGGAAAAAGAGAAGGAGAGGAGAGACTGCATGACACACTATTTTTGACCCAGCCATGTATTTGCGACATTTGCCATCAAATTTTCCTGGTATGCTTGATTATATAGTATTTCCAATATTGTGAGTAAATGGTCTTCGTCTGCCAGCAACCTTTGCTTAAATGCGAGTTTGGAGAGTATTGATATTACTTGGTTTCAATATTTTAACATAGTCTTATTGCTTATCCAGAAATGAATTGGCGCTGAGAACTGTTGAGCATATTGAATATGTCGTATGATGTTGGAGGCAATCGTTATAATGCTGCAGCTTTATCCGTCATGCCGCGGCTGTCATTGAATGTCCTCACTTCCGGAGAAGAGACAATGCTCACTTTTACCATGTAGTATGGTGAGGATCAGAGTAACAGCAAGTGTTTGGAACTATGAGCTAGATGAAACCATCGAGTGCGGGTGCTTTGCTTGATATGATTAACTGCATAGTTTCGGTAGAAAAACTAGGATATTGTCAAGGTGCATGCTCAAGTTCCTTCACAATGAGCTCTACATTAGCTTTCTACGAACAAACGCTTTAACAAGCTATCAACAATACTATTGAAGTTTGCTAGAACCAACCACCATCAAGTTTCCTGTAGTCTTCAAGACATGGAATCATTCTGCTGTACGTCCTCGTGTCGTCATTGTTGCAGAAAGACCCAAAAAAAACAGAAACTGAGCTGCTGAAAACGTTCGATGAATATCTCTCTTCTAGCCAGATTGTCATCCATTTTTATGCAGAAATGACATAGAGGGATTGGACTGCGATGGCAATTGGTATAGTTGCTTGCTGTGACAACCACTAGTAGATTGTTTCGATGCCGATGGCACGGTGTCTGATCTGTGTAGACTAATAGATCGTAAATTGCTAGTAATTTCAATTTGATTGTATATACATGTAGTTTTCGCTTTCACGGATTTAACGTCGCATCGATAAATGACCGACCAAATAAGAACACTATCCGACTTTCGATAAGCTCATGCCTATGAAACGATTTGGTTGGTGTACGACGACTATATTTAGAAAAATATGTCTTTATTTCCGCGTACGGACATCTCCTGCAGCCTTCCCATTTCCTTACCATATTCTAAGGTACTGATCCTCTTTGGACTTTAACTTGCAGAATAGCCCACGTGTTTCTGTTAATTTCGCCGATGTTGGAAGCAACCTAGCAGATCAGAAAATCAGTAAATGTTTTCATGTCATAGCATAAGGCATTGGAATTGCAATATGTCTCCTTTTCTTTTTGCTGTTTCTTTTGAATAATAAGACTAGCCTAATGAACTGAGGCATTTATTCCCGACTTGACCGAGTTGCTCAGAATCTGGACAACAGCGGCGTCGAAATGTTTTATTAGATCCCGCAACTCGGAGGCACGAGCTTTTGGCTCGGACCATTGGGGACATGACTGTGTTACCTTATCGTAGTGGACAATGTCTCTGTGCACATTTGTGACATAATTACAAAAGTAAAGTTGCATCCGAACTAACGGGATCAGTTTTGTTTGGTTAAAGGATACGCTGAGTTCCTTGTATAGGATCGATAGAGACATAGATGTGACAGAGAAAGGGATAGGCACACATGATAATAACGTGAAAGAGTTATGTATAACAAAGAATTTCAACGCTGTATTAAATGGAACGAAGAAGTACAGATAAAGGAGATATATACAAGTAATAGAAAGAAATGCTTTTGGAAATTAAGGCATCTCACCAGGAGCTTTGCTTTGCTTGCTCTCTTTCAACAGAAACGCTTAAATGGAGGGATTTGTTTGTTGTCGGGATATGAATGCTATTGGGAAGCAATAAGCCGATGCCGGAGAGAGGTTTGCCGTCGGGCAGTGATAAGATATAAGGGTCACGCAAATAAGCTCTTAACGTAACGAAACCGGCAAACGATTCGAGTGCTGAGAAATCAAAATGTCACCGCAATTATTCCGCCCACATGGAATATTTCGGCCAATGAAGGAAGCCATATGCACGATCATTTTAGATATGGTATAGCTTGGAAACAGAGAGAAAGACACACACACACTCACACACACACACAGAGAGAGAGAGAGAAGGTGCTCAGCCATTCCACCTGGAACCCGTAGCTGAGCAAAGATACAAACAAAAAAGACATCATTATCATCCTTTTAAATTCACTTTGCCTTGGCACAGACTATACCGGTTCCCTTGGCAATGGAATGTTTATGCCGGTTGTTGTAACAGCAAGTAAAAAGCGCCAATGAAACTGTTCGGTCAATGGGAAGGAAACTCAGCGTTTGACCATGTACGATAAAAATAGGGTAAAATCCCGGAATTTGGATACCAGGATCGACAAGACTGTGAGAAAAACATTATCCATTTGCGGCTAGGGGGTCCGATATGAATTTTATCCTTGCATAGATTAACAAGCGCTAATGAGCTTCTTCATTATTCTGAACGGCACTTGAAATGACCCCAACCTTTTCTGCTATTTAGTTAGAAGTTTGGAAAGAGAAAGTGACAAGCTTTCGATTTGACTAAAGTGGTATAATTGACACGTCTTGGTACAACAAAATGGTATGGAGTTATAGTTACCTAGGACAAATGCCAGTTTTCCATGGAAAAAAAAAGTATTCGTTAAATTGCAATAGTACAAGATGCCAAGTAGAGATAATTATGGATTATTCATGCTTTGTTCCTATCTGAAAATTGGCTATGCCTTTCTGAACCCGGAACCACTGTATCACCGCTTATTATACTATTTGAAGAGGAACATAATGTTACATGTACCGCAGCATCGACGTACATGAAGAGTAGAAGGGAACCAATCTGACAGAATTCCAAACAGGGAAGGATAATAGAGACTATCACCGAGAAAAACGTGGCATCTATCAGAAGTAACGCTGTCGTCATAAATGGTCATGCGATGTTTGTAACCCCACAGTACAACTTAATGAGCTGGGTTGGGGGGATGAGGAGTGAGTGAATGAAGGGGAATAGGAGAAAACAAAAAAGGGAGTAGTGGTACTTTAGAGTGAGAGTAAGAAAAGAGAGAGTAAGATAGTGAGAGAGCGCTGCGCAGAATGTATTCGGCATCGGCAAAATACAGGCCCGAGACAGGCCAGTCTGCACCCGGAACAAGTGCAGGCGTGGTAGCCTAAGCAATGAATCGATGCACCTACTTTTTTTTTGCTAAGCCCTTTTTTTTGGATCTCGATGTAACAATAAGCGACAGAAGCACTTAAAAAAAATATTAGTTGCCATGATGTCCCCAGGTTATTGAAAGAGCAATAAAGAAAAGCAGGAGGTGAATTGACGAATTTGATAACTTCTAGAAAACCAGAGCAAATGGGAGGTCTTCCATTTTAAGCAGCACATGATCGATGGTCTGGATAAGGCAAGAAGTATGGATGCCGATCGACGGTTGGGAAATTTTAGGTCGCGCGATAACCAGTGACGCAAACAAGGGTGAGGGTTCTATGTGTAACCTGCATGTTTTGTATTCGCGCGACCCACAGCGGATCAGAAAGCTGTCTATTTTTTTTTTTTTCCTTTGCCTACCGCCAGTCATGTGAAAAGTGAGGGCGTAACAATGTATTCAGTGTGACAAAGTTGTCGTTTATAAACAAAAGTTTGATTTATTCTGATGAATAGCGTTCCCTTTCTCCCGCTTTCGACCCAAAAAAAAATATATACAATTTATCGCAATGGCGTATTCGATAAACGACACGTTTACATTCATCTCTTACATGGATATGAATGTTCCTTCTTTTTCGGAACTCCATCAGAAACCGTTTGATCAATCTCTACTCACTGTCGCGCCGCAACAACAGCAATTTCCCTCTTCTTCTGGTTACTATTCCTCCCCATCTCTCTCACCCATGAGCTCTCCGTTCAATCAAGTGGATGATATTCCTGCTAGCTATCCGCAACAACCATTACCACTATTGTTCTACGGCGTACCAACGTCAACACCAACAACAGCACAAAATCCTCCTCCTCCTGCTGCTGCTGCTCCTCCATCTTATTTCAATCAACAAGCTTATATCAATGATCCATCTTTTCAGTTTTCTCCCGCTTCAACCCAAATCGCCATGCCAAGCCTTTCACCTGTATCCGTCCATCACCAGGCCATGACACCCACTTCCGAACAAGAGGAACCCTCCAAATTGCTTTCCATCTCTTCCCCAACAACATCAAGCAAACCCGAGAACCATACATCCACATCCCCCATCACAGCTGTCAGACGTCGCAGGACGGCAGATCAACTCCCGTATGCACCGAATCTTCTCAATCTCAACCTAGCACCGGTCAAACGAGCCTCCAAATCCTCCTCCTCCTCTGCTTCACGACCACATACCCCTTTCCAGTGCGACTTTCCTGGTTGTCAAAAAACATTTACACGACCATATAACCTGAAATCCCATCGACGAACACACACTTCCGAACGGCCGTTTGCATGCCCTCATTGTGATAAACGTTTTGCACGACAACATGATCGGAATCGACATGCCAAGCTTCACCTGGGAATTAAACCTTATCCATGCAGCTATTGTAACAAGGCATTTGCTCGACATGATGCACTGAATCGTCATCTACGAACAGATAGCGCTTCTCCCGGAAGTCTCCCGCCGTGTGCAACCTCAATGGCAAATCTGGGTTCGGAAGGAGAGCTCTCGAAGAAACGGAAGAAGTAATCCAATTGCTGCTGGATTCTCAACGTACAACAATAAGCAACACACGCACACACGCAACGCACACACATACATAACCTTGTTTTTTTTTCTTTTCTTTTTATTATTAGCTTTTTTAACCTTTTTTTGTGTTTTATCCCGTCCATGTATATAACTTTTTTTTCTTTGCTATCACATCTATGAATTTTGCCTGGTCCCCTTTTATTTTTTCTTTATTCTATATACAATATGTCTTGCTTTCTTTTCTTTTTTTTTTTCGTTTATGCCCATGCCATAAGTAGTTCATTCTCATGTTCTGTCTTTTTTTTGTCCCTTTGTGTCCTTGTTTAAAACAGTGTGGTAGATAAAAAAAAATGGGTTGCTTACAAATCCGTAGATGGAGGATAAGCACGAGCTTAGCCAAATTTTTTTTCTATTTGATCTTCTATGAATTTAAGACTTGATGGATGAGACTAGGTATATTCTGTGCTAAGCCAAAGATTACCAAAAAACCCAGCTCTCTTTTTTTTTTTTTTTTTTTTTTTTTTTTGGGGGTTTT